>CAJINU010000026.1:664385-770565 GCA_905178165.1 Amoebophrya sp. A25 | reverse complement strand
ATAGCTTAATAATATAGCTTAATAATATAGCTTAATAATATAGCTTAATAATATAGCTTAATAATATAGATTTTTTTTTTGTTATGTTTTTTATCTATCAACTTATAATAATTTTTCGTAGTTGTACATATTAAATATAAATATATATCTGAGGACTGTGCACGGTCCCTGCACGATAATGACTCCTGAGAACGAGGGTGTAACACTGGTTGCAACATCCGACACATCTGGCGCACCAACAAGAGCCGGCAACATGTTGAAGGAGAGTGGAAATGGACTGGATACTAGTACTTCTGTTGTAGTTCCTTCTACAACGGCAGAACATCATCAAAATGGTGGTGGACTGGGAACATCAAATGCAGGAGCTGTTGTGAAAAATGGTAGCAGTCCAACAGATGTTACTACAGGTGGAGGAGACACAACTTCTAGTGCAGCTGCCACAGCTACAGCTGTCACCGGAGGACCTCCTGGAGGCGGCGCGATGGCAACTACATCTTCAACAACCACGACTACGAGAGGTGGAGCTCCTCTTGAGACCACGGCAGGAAAAATCAGTCCAGCTGCATCAGCAGTTGGGTCATCGGCAGTTGTTGGGTCTCCAGGACGTAATGGTGTGCGGACGATCTCACCAGTAAACAGCAGCATTTCTCCACTGGTCTCGAAGCCCCTCCCCGGAGACGAGGACAGCTACACGAACTACAGAAACAGTATCATCAATGGCATGAACAGCGTGTACAGCAGCTACATTAAGGCTTCTACTTGTTCCCGATATTCAAGATGATCTTTCTCTTCAGACCACAGAAGCATGATCTTTGTTTAATGTCTTTTCAAGGCGAAAAAACTACATGCTCAAAAATTGATATGAATATATGTGCTTCATGTTGTTCATCCAGATGAATAATTTCGGCTTCGGCAATGTCTAACGACAACAGTAAAACATCCGCTGGCCTGCATGGAGCGACTTTCAACCGGCATGTGGGACCCATCGGAGCCTACGTGCCTCCAGGAGTCAGCGGCAGAATGTCCAACCACAGTGGTAGTCCTCTCGTCAGTGCAGAAGCCAGAATCCTAGGCCAAAAAGGCGGCTCCGGAACCATGGCAGCTCTAGCGGCCTCAAATATTAAGGGTAGAAGTTACCACATTCTTGCATTCTTCACTGCCATCCTTGGCTTGTTTTCCTTTTGGAAAGGGGTCGGGGATCATGACCTGATGTGAAGATTGCAATGTCGCAATCTCTAAAGATAACGCAAACAATGGTCTGCCTGGTTCTGCAACTGCATACTACAACAGCTTCAACAGCAAGGCAGCACGCGGTGCCTTGACAGCGTACAATCAGCTCCACGGAACTAACGCTGGAGGGAACAACGCCAGCAGCCCTGGAGGCACTTCTGTGTTGACGGAACAGGCTTTGAATTCCGTTAGATACTTCAATAAGTCAACACCCCAACAGCTTCCACCTGGTAGTGGAGGTACTACTATAGCTTTAGCTACTAATCATGTTGGAGGTGGAGCTGCAGGAGCCGGAGGTAATACAACAACTTCTACTTCTGCAGCTGCTCCATTAGGAGCTGCAATGGGAGTTCTCGGACAACGTGTTCAGAGCAGTAATGGAGGATCACCTCCTGGTACTTCTAGTACTACATCTGCAGGAGCTGGTCTTGGCGTACCTCCTCCACCACCACCTCCTCCGGCAAACAAGTTTCAGATGGAGACAGCCGTGAACATGGCGAACGCGGCTGTTTTTGGTTCCACGAATGCGTCCTTTGGCTCTCTCTCGGCTGCTGAGCGGCAGTTCGCACAAGATGTTGCGCAAGCGATGGGCAGCAACGGACGGAATCGGTCATCAAATAGCTCTCCGAGGCAAGGACAACATGCGGGCGGAGGCACCAGTGAGACTGTTGTTTTGGGGAAGAATTACATCGCTCCAGGTGTTCCCGTGCCACCACCTCCGATGCTCGATGGAGCTGCAGCCTCGACGACGCTTCTAAGTCGAGGCGGGGGCGCGAACAACAACAACACCTCCAGTAAAGGAACAACTACAACAGGAGGTCCTGGTGGGCAGCAACATAGCGCCAAGAACGTGATAGAAATCGAGGAGCGATTTGTGGGTCTCATCTTTGGGCGTGGAGCGAGTACGATTCGCGCGCTCAAGGAAGATACCGGAGCCTCTATTTTCGTGGAGAAAGACTCAGATCCGAAGCGCGTTGTGATTCGCGGTTCCAAGATGGCTGTAGAAACAGCCACTCGCAAGATCAAGGCTTTGATTGAGAACAAGCAACGAAATCGCGTGGCTGAGCAAAAAGTGACGACGGCTCGCTTGCGCTTAGCACTCGTGCAGCTCTTCAAGCGTAAAGGAAAATCGCACGCACTACAACAACAAGAGGGAGTAGATGTAGTGGTGGAAGGCACTTCAACTTCTGCAGAAAAGAGCGCTACAGAAACCAAAAACAAAGATGACCAATCATCTTCTACTGATGCATTTGGCGGAGTTTGGGCCTCGGAAATCGCGGATGATCCAGAATTTGTTACCATATGGGAAGCTTGCGGTCGCCCTCCGTTGATGAAGACCGTTCTCAACAGCGACCCATTTGAGGTACTTTTTAGCGCTATAAATATCTCATAGTAGTTGTGACTGTGAGACACTATCAGTATCATCTAGTGAATGTGTATGTGATGGATCTCATAGAAGTTGTTGTGACTGTGAAGAGACACTATCATGATCTAGTGTATGTGTATGTCTTGTAATGATAATGATAATGATGTTAACATCATCAACAGATGTTAATGTAGGTTCTACATTCTCTTTCAAGAACAGCTGGAGGTGGGCTACTACTTCTATAATGAATATGAACCTCAAACCCCACCAGGTGTATGGCGACCGCGCAACAGGTGCGGTGGGCGTACGTCTCTCGGGACCTTACTACACAAGTGTCGAGGATGAACAACTGGTGAAGAGGTACGGGTGCTCCTCCATGGTGATCCCCGCTGTCGACGCGACTCCTGGTGAGATTAAGGCTACCGCTGGACCATCCTCAACATCATCCTTGGCCCATTTTTCAAGGAGAAAAAGGGACGAGGGAGGTTCTCGGGGATGCGAGCGCGGTAGCTCTAATGAGAACGAAGAGAAACCAGGAGAGGACGTTCGTGCAAATAAAAATAGTGAAGATGTCATCGTGCGAGCTGCTTCTACTGCGTCTGCTTCTGGAAGGGCGCGCTTGAGTTCAAAGGGAGCAGGCCCGCCAAGCGAACCACCGCCACCACAGGGAAACAGCGCGGGAACGTCTACTAGCAAGCAAGCGCAACACGCAGAGGGTGAGGCATCTTCTCCTAGAGCATCCACCTCTCGAAGTCCTCCGCAGAACTCGCCTAGTAAGAGCAACCCTCCGCCACCTGTGCCACCGCCGCCGCCGGGTGCTGCTGCAGGAACTGTGACGAGTGACCCACCGTCTTTGGCGAACGGCAGTCCAGTAGTCTCGAGTGCACTGCCGTGTTCGTCCTCGACTTCTACTTCGATCGTCAATCCTCTGACAGGAGGCCCCATGCCAAACAGATCGATGTCCTCTACACCAGACACCGGAGTGCGTCGCGGTACGACGGCCGACGAGCTGCTTGGCGTGATCGACAACTTTCAGCTCGAGGCTAGCCCTGAGCAGCTGAATCGAGCCAAGAGCAACTCTACGGTCGTTTCTAATCTCGGAGTGCTTCAAACAGAAAAAACCGTCTCCTCTGTGGCCATGAACGGCGGAAATGACAACAATATAGTCTCGATGGCGAGTGGCGAAGTGCACTTGCAGGGGAGCAACAGCAATTCCAACCTTGTTGGGGCAGCAGGTGGAGACACGACTGTTTCTTCGTTTCAACATAACAACCTCTTGGCAGGCGACGTCGACACCATCGATATCGTGGTGCCACCTGCAGCAGCGGCTGGCAGGAAGAACTCAGGCTCAGGAGTCTCTCAACAACGTAGAGGTCCTCAAGCTGAAGGCGAGAGAATCTTCCTCCACGACTTGTCCGACAAGGATGTAAACCTGAAGATGGGAGGAACTTCTGCTACTAAGCTAAAGGAACAGCACCAAGAACAGCAGCTGCAGCCAGAACAGACGACTGACCAGATTCTTCTCGCTCTCGGAGTAGACGGCCCCCGTTTACAAGAGGGAGTACTAGGCGAAGATTCCATGGCGCGCAAGGAGCAGGAATTGCTGAAGACGTTAGCGATTGACGTCGATCTGCCAGATCCGGTAGGTCCACCAACGTCTCAGGTTAACGTTGCCGCAAGCCAAGAACTGATGTCGATTCTCAACGTTGGTGCTGAAGAGCCCACGAAAGCCAGAGAAATATCTCCGGCCCCTGCCGTTAGAGGTAATAACTGGCAGTAACAAGAACTGCTACAACTAGGATCTATCACATGTTGATGCAGTAGCCAATTTTTTTTCATAGATCACATCATCATGGAGATCACCATGTCATCATCATGGACGAAGATTTGGTGCTGAGATATGTTGTGGTTTATACTATAAGGTCAACGTTTAGTCTTAGTGTCCATCTTTCTCGGCATCTCGGAACCCTTAAATTTCACTTGTATTCTCATGAAATATAAGCAATGCCAGGTCTCCCGAGTCCTGGCACTCAATTTGCTGAGTGGGAGGCCGTTCAGCATGCAGCTTTTGGCGGACCAGATAGCGTTCTAGGGGAAGATGGCATCATGAGTCCAACGCTTCTGGCTGTCAATTGTACTATAGTTCTGCTAGTTGTAGTTGTAGACCACTGATTTTTGAATGAAGATTGTTATTTTTTGGTTACTTATTTCTAAATGTTCATGTTGTAAGTACAACAACCTAAATTTATTTTAATAAATCACAAGAAGACACAGAGGTACCAACATGATGACATGACATTATCACAAGAAGAACTCCAATCCTTTCGAGGACATCAACAGTTTTCACAATTCCTAAGCTCCACCTTTAATTTGTAGTTAATTGAACACGACCTCTCACAACAGCACCGTCGAAACGTACGGGATTGCCTGCGCGCGCTCCGCCGCCTCCGCCTCCGCCATTCCACCCGAAGATGGATGGGAATGTCATTACTGCGCAAGATTTGCTCCTCGGACTCGGAGGACGTGTAGTTTCGAAAAACTCTACCGCAGATGACGTCGAGGGTCAGGGCGGATGGTCGACTCTGGGAAGCAAAAACTCAATTTGGTTAACAGCTTCCAAAACGTCCAAGGTGTCTGATCATTTGCCATCTCTTCCAGTGCGGGCGCCGCCACCAAAGCCTCCGACGCCAGTGACGATCGATTTTCTCGCTGGTAAATTCTATTCAATTTTGAATTATTTGTTGAAATGATGATATTAATAGAACTTGTTGTCCAGGCAGTAGCATCTACATGTCGCTCTCACCTGAGATGAATTAGATTCTCACATACAATGATCATTAATACCGTTACCACCTTTATTTAATCTTTCTGCTCAACAACAGCGGGAGTCACTCCTGGGCTCGACCCTGAGAGCGCACCGACCGTGGAGCAGTTTGACACCTGGCTCGGCAGTATGGGTTTCCAGGCATCTACCTTCTCGACGTTGTCGACGAAACAGCAGATGTATTTGCAGCGTCTCTTTTGGTTCCAGCAACAGCAAGCGCGCAACATGATGATCCAGCAACGGCACATGGTGCAAGCAGTTTGGTCTAAGATGTGGTCCTCTAAGAACAGCACAAGTGCGGGCGAGAACAAAGGTGTCGCGGATGGTCAAAATAACGCCTCTAAAGCTTCGGTCAGTTCCACGGGTAGCGGCGGGGCGAGCTTCGACGCTATCATGAACCAAATTTAAGGCTACAGTAAATGCATCTTGTTACCTGGCATCTTGGTCCCGTTTCTCAAGGGAAAACGGGAACCAGGATGCTCACCAAGATGGACTTCTGCTAGGTCTAACAAATGGCCATCCACTACTACCAACAAGTTCAACCTAATGTGGAGCAGAGCGTTCTTGGAACTGGTGCTCCTGTTGTCGCTGCTCCTGTTGTTCCTCCTGCTCCTGCAGCAGGAGCACAAACGACCACGACGACCAGTGATGTTACTAATGCGAACAACAACGATACTCATACTTCCTCTACAACTACGTCTACTGGAGGGATGAACATCAACACGACTACTACCTCTACTGTTCCTCCTGTTGTAGTACCCAGCAGCACGACAACTCCGGAACAGTTGCAACTGCAGCAACAATTGCAGCAAATGGATGGAAAATTGATGCAACTGCAGCAACTGATGCAACAGATGGATAGTGCTAAAGCGCAGCTTCCAGCACCTGCCGACACGGATGAAGTGGAAGCTCAACTTGCTCAAGAGCTTGGAGGAGGTAAGCCCTCTGCGCGTAACTACAATTAAGACTTACTTTTATTCATCTTAAGAGGCATCTTTGATCCCTTTTTCAAGAGGGACCTGCGTCAAAGATGCTTTCCAAGATGAATAAAAGTAAGGTCTAATACAAAGGAGGACTGCTGCTCGGAGCGTCTCCTGGGAAGACGCTCAAAGGAGGACTCGGAGGACCGTCAGAGTACAACGTGGTTGTTAAGGGTTTGTTCCGAAAAATTGCATTCTTCACTTGTGGCATCCTTGACCTTTTTTGTTCATCAAGTGGAAAATGCCGGGCTACAAGGATCATGTTCTGAAGAATGTATAATGCTGCTGGCAACCTCTAAGGTTGGAGGTTATGGAAGAGGTGCTGCTGCCCTCGATCCGTCATCCTATGCAGCAAGTGCGCACTCGGCGTATCTGCGGAGTCACAATCAGGACTACAACGTCTACGGGATAGAGCAACAAGTGATGGGAAAAGCCGGACCCGCAGGAGGCAGCAGCAAAGGACCGTGGAGCCAGAACAAGAACAGCGCGATCAGTACGGAAAGATTGCTGTACTCGAAGAGTGGAGGCAACGCCATGGATCCGCTGCACTCGAAGTACTTCGACGATTCCTCTGTCTTCGTTGGGAAAGGAGGGAAACTGCGGACAATCAATATTATGCTCAGAATTTTTTTTTACCCTTTTTAACCTTGATGAAGATGTTAGAAGTATCTCTCCAGTATACATCATGATCCTATCTCTCCAGTATACAAAAATTTTAACTTACAACAAGAAGGGAAAAGGCAAAGTCCTAGAGATTTTGAGAGACGTGACCGAGGGGACGGATAGGGATAGCGCACTCCGACGCATTCTCATAGCCTCTAATGATACCGGGAAGAACAAGATGAACGAAATGCCACCCGGAATCCCGACTGGTATGATAGGGATGCACCATGGTCTCGGCGTGGACTTCCACGACACCGAAGAGGACATCGAGGCAGGCGAGGCCGCAGGCGCCGAGGAGCTCCAAGGCGAGCTGGAGCGTTACTACGCGAACCTGCTGCAGACGAGCAATCAACCTGCTGGGGAAGCAACTTCTTCTACTTTAACGGCTGCCGCGATCAACAAGCGCGACAAGGATAACAACAGCAACGGAAGCAAAAAGTTGGCAGGTTCTCAAAATGGCGCTGGTAGTAACAGGGGCGGAGGTGGACAAAACGACTCGAGTGCACCAGCGTCCGGCATTGGCTCAGCCGCGCCCAGCAACTCAGGATCTGCGACAGAGCATATGGATGGCGAGCCTAGACATCAGAGCGCGGGCCAACAGCTACAAGGCAGTAACAAGACCTCCGCCGGAGCACCAGTTCGTGGAGCCAGCAATCCTAAAAATGTGGCTTCGTCCTCGAGTGCAAATGCTCCCACGACAGGTGCCCCGATCTCACGTACGGCGTCAGGAGGCTCTAAAAAGAGTAGAACAAGAACTGCTAGCAATGGAACTGGAGGACTCAACCTGTTGACCAACATCAGCAACAATGTTGGTGGCAACACGATCAAGATGGTTCCTGCCAGCACGATGGGGCTGGCCAACAGCCGTGCAGGCAGTGGAACTCACTCAGCACATGGCACGAACTCCTCCGCTTCCAGCTCCGTCGGAGGCTACAACGCATCTTCGAAAGAACATATCATCCAGAGAAGTGGAACGAATGGGTCGTCTCAGAATGGATCGCAGAGCCAGAGAAGTGGTGCTGATGCTCACCAAGAGGGATCCTCTATGGTGAGAGAATCCTCCAATGTAAATCAGAATATGCCTTCTGGCTCTGCTGGAGCAGGAGATCAACTACATCAAGCAAAATCTACAACAACAGTTATTTCTACATCATCTGCGACAACATCAAACTCGTCTGTAGCTGCGATTCTGGCGAAAAATGCTACGAGTGCTCACCTGCAGCAGCAACAGAACCAGCAACAGCAAGCGTGGGGCCCCCAGGTGCCTGGGTCTGGCTTGTACGCGGCGTTGTCAAAAACTACTCATGGTTAAGGCTACCGCTGGACCATCCTCAGCGCCATCCTTGGCCCTCTTTTAAAGGAGAAAAAGGGACCAGGGAGGTTCTCGGGGATGCGAGCGCGGTAGCTCTAACAGAGTGGTGCGAAGAACAGCAGCAGCTCTACTACGGGAGGCGGAACAGCCGGACCCGGAGGAGACGGATCGAGCTCGGCAGGAGATGGAGAAGCGCAAAGTACTGCTCAGCAAAAGATGCAGAAGACAACTTCCGCCGCTCTGTTCCAACCTCCTCGCGCAGTTGGAGTAGGTGCACCGGGACTGACGGCCCCAAATGGAATGCTGCAGCATCAACATGACACTAGTATGAAAGGAGGTAAGAACGGATTTCATGCGAAAGGAGGTAAAAACAGAGGTAAAGACAGAGCAGGTGGTACTGTAGCAGCTAGTGAGAAGGCAGAAGACGTTGAGTCGTGGTACAATGAGCAGCATTTCCTTCAGCAACAACACGAACAACACTATCTCCTCACTTCTACAGCTGGTGTTGCACCAACGTCTACGTCTTCTAAGGGGGCCAAGCAGGGCAAACACGGCGGGGCTCCGAGCAAAGGAGCATCTTCTTCTACTGGTGCCACCACTGCAGCAGCAGTGCTCAACAGTACAACTGCTGCTCCTGGGGCTTCGACTGACGACGCCATTTTGTGGGAATCTTGGATGCAACAGAGGCAACTGCATGAACATCACAACGCGTGGAACACTAAAGGTAACAGCAGCAGGCGAGGACATCAGCAGCAGGAGGTGCACCAGCGACACCAGCAGCAAGAGCTGCAGCAGCCAGCTTCTCCTATACCGTGGGCCACGTCTGCAGCCTGGGACCTGTACACGAACACTAGTCCGACTCCCGCAGTCAGAAGTGGAGGAACACAAGAGGAACTACTATCGCCTTGGACTCACCACGACACGCAACAGCATCACAGCACTGCTGCAGCTCTAGTATATGGTGAAGCAGGATTCCCGGGTGTCTCAGGAGCAGCCGCAGTGGTCTCAGCATTGGGAGACGCAGCGCTCTTAGGATTAGGAGAACTACAAGGTGCGAGCGAACAAGAGACTGTACTTGGTGACCTAGCTCCACCTGGGGAGACCGCGGCAGACTACTTCAACCAGTTGGCTCGTGGAGCGTGGGCACAACCACCGGCTTCTGCTCAGTATCTTGTTAAGGCTCAAGAACATCACAACTTTCATCTTGTACCACTTGTCGTGATTCATTATATATTTATAATTATAGCAGCATAATTGTACTTGTAGTAGAATCAGAATCACGACCATCAACTGACAAGTTCTTGCTCTAAGAATAAAGATCTCATGGAAGCAGGAGTAAGGGGCCACTTGCAAGGAGCAGCTCTCTCTCTCACCGAGGAACCCGAGACACAGCCTGCTCCCGAAGACATTGAGCCATTCGTGGCACGTACTCATTTAATTATACAGTTTATTTTTTGATAGTTGTACATGATTGATGGGTCGTGCTGCGGCCCCCGCAGGTATTTTACTGATGAGTAGATGTAGATTTCCTGCATGGGTATGGGTCCTCTACTATGCTGCACTTCTGTTGTTTCTGCTTTAAGTTTTTTTTTACACCCTGTGCCCTCAACGCCTTGCTCATCTACTTGGACAAACGATCAGGGACCACGACGGACAACTTATTCCCTTGTATTTACACCCTGTGAGCGTTAGAGTACTACGTACTAAGTAGCTGCTCGATCTTTTGCTCCTGTGCAATCTGCTTCATCAAAGCTTAATATTTAGTACTTCCTGTATATATAATTTTCATTTTGTGTTGACAAGAACTTGATGATGAAAATTTTCTCAGATCGCGTTGAGATGATGGGAGATTTTGATCCGAGCTCGATGCCACAGGGTGCTGGGGATTTCCTGGCGTGCAACAGCGGAGATATTCTACTCGTCGACCAGGAGGAAGCGGGTTGGTCCATGGCGCAGCACTTGCAGGGACCCCAAAAGAACGCTCGTGGATGGATTCCGACGAGCTTCTACAGAGTTCTTTAAGGAAAGAAAGTAGTAGTTAATCTTGTGTCCTCTGTGTGGGTACAAGGAAAGTAGAAGTAGAAGTTCTACTTGGTGTGTCTGTGTGGGTACTATGGAGGTAGAAAAAAATAGGTTGGACGGCATACTCGTAGAAGGGGTCGTCTCCACCTCGAAGACGAGGTATAATTGATTATATTTGCAATAATTGCATATTGATAAATATTAGATATAGATTTATTTTTATGTAGTCTAAATCCAATGAACACATCGATAGTAACATATAAAAAAATGCTGCTGGCTGCATGCTCGTGATTAAAACGAGAAGTACTTAGTTGTTCTTGAACAAAGGGATGATAAGTATGTCAGACAGTCACTGCAACTGAGTTGCAACAAGATGTTACTGTTAGCGTCGGAAGAAACAAACGCCGCGCATCAATTTCCGATGTTGAAGACCCAAACTTATATTTAAGAAAAATTTGGTCGATCTCGTTTAAGTTTCATCTCATTATGAATGTCATAATGAGATAATCTTCTCTTTAAAAATATTAAGAAGTTCACTCCTCGGAAGTCCACATTAGCAAAGCACGGCGCATGATACCTTACTAGCAAACAACTTTGGACGATGTTTCTTCCAAACTTAGATTTTTCTGCATGAGTAGACGTTGATGTATTTCTCTACAGCTCCATATTTTTTCATAAACATCTTATTACCTGAAATTATAATTAGAACTAAGTACGCATTAGTTCCAAGAATGATCTCCGTTAGAAGTTTCGTAGAAGTAGTCGTTGTACAAATGAGAAAGAACATCAACATGGAGGAGGTGTAGACGTACAACAGGTTGAAGGTCGTTTGTAATATCAACCACCTACGTCGTGACATTGCTACATATAAGTATGATAACTAATATATTGGACCATGACTCTTGTGCGGCTGCACCGGCAGGTGGACGGAAGCAGGTAGAATGGAACGGATGGATGGAATGAATGGGTGAGTGAATGATCTCAACAGCAATCCTGTCCTCGAGCATGTCTTAAACATTAATCTTGATTCTGATTTTTTTACATTGTATATGTGTGAGCAGGACTCACTGAAAGTGAAAATAAAAAAGTCTTCTGCAGCTTCTACTTAATATAATTACATATCGTTCTGAACCACGTCGATGATCATCAAATACAAAAACAAATTTGCTTTTAAGTACCAGAAAAATTCTTCATCTTCCACAGATGATCAATAACAATAAATAGCATTAAACATAATTAGTGATTGACGACGAGTGCACCTCGAAACTACGACTACTAGAAGCTATAAGTAGATGCTGGCAGTACTCGTCTAAGTGCACTCGTCTAAGTGTTGTTCTGATGAATGTACTTTTTACAAGTTCATCTACAATAGTACTCTTGTTCTTCTTCAGTAATTATTATGCGCTAATAAATTATGCAGCACGACAAATCAAAGCCGAGATCCATGGTACTAAATCGGGATACTCCTAGGGAAGATAGTAAGTATTAGAAATCACGAATCAATAAAGGGTTCGCTGTACGCATTATATCCATATGTTCTTGCATAAAGAATTTAGGGAAGCCTCGTAGTCAACTATTTTTGACGGAGGAAAGATTCTTATCTTTGTCTTTTGTGTTCGCCCGGGGCGCATGATGCATGTGTTGATCTTCGGTGAATCTGAAATTTGGATTTCGTTTAGATGCATCATAACAATTAAACTTACCTCTTGCCAGGCACATCAATCAACTGAATCAATCAACTGAATCAATCAAGAGAAGGTGAAGATTAGAGAGGGAGAGTGAGACGAGATGCGCTCGGTCGTGTAAGCACAAATTTGTTGAGAAACACCACTCTGCTTCTGCTCAAGATGAGAAAGAGAGAGAGAAAAGCACCACTCTGCCTCTGCTCAAGATGAGAAAGAGAGAGAGGGAAGAACAAAGGAAAATGTCCAATATATGATCCTGACTGACGAGAGCTGACTGACGAGAGCTGATTCTGTCTACTCAATCTGGTTCGACGAGTCTTTATGTAGCAAAGGTAGAGCTTTAGAGTTTATGTGTACGCGTCGTAGACGCGTAAGAGAGAACGCCGTGGCTACTACTTCTGTCGGACAAAGGTCTGTAGATGAGGGATTTTTACCATTTAAAATAAACGTAGAGTGACTCTCTGACGACGTAGCCCGCTGGACTCTGCTAGTTCTTCAAGTTCTTCATGACGTAACTCACTCTACTATCTCCTCCCCTATGTAATTATGCACCAGGTTCACATGCCTTGACAAGAAGTGGTGTAAACTGATAAGAACGCCTTTCCTTTTTTTGTCATCTTCCGCATATCAACTAACCAACATATTCGTTGTTAAAAGTCTCTTTTAATAGATCAATGTGAGTGGTGGACGCTAAAAGTGAGGTGATTTTGACTAACAAACGCGAACAATATAATCGTGATTGAGGACATAGACTTGGATGCATAGTCATGTGAATGTGTTGAATACTAGGAGGTTTTTTAGGTTGTTGTACTAACCAAGAAGCAGAAATTGAAATAGGATCATGATATTAACAGATTCGTCTTTCGTATTGTTCTCGTATATCTAAAAACTCAAAAAGATGGTGCTGGGCGAGGTCGTGTTGCTGAATCCGGCATGCCACAGGCTGGAACGACATTCCTTTGTCAACGGAAACAAAGCTAGGAAGACATCAACTACTCCTTCTGCTTCTGCTCATGATCTTGATCAACATGATCATGTTGGAGGAGCAGCTACAGTTTCAGTTACTAATTCCAAAGATGGTGCGAAGTCGTACATTGACCAAGTTCTAAGCGAAGAAGGTCGTCTTTTTTTCGAACGTCGACTGCCCGATGATGCTAGCGGAAGCTTTCGGCTGTTCTCGGCAGCCGACCATGGTTTCTTTTGGCTGCCGTCCACCTGGACTGCGGTTCGCGTCCGCTTCCAGAAACTAGGATGTCATTGTAGTCCTCCAGGACATGGACACCTTCCAGGACACCTTCAAGGACACCGTCAAGGTCTCCCAGAGAAACATCCGCAGCACTACGGCGACCACCACCGGACAGTGCACGTGAAAGATGCGTACGACATGCAGCTGCTGCAGGGTGAAATGAGTGCTCACCTAAGCGAAAGCTACCATTTAAGACGAACTGAGGTGCGCAAAATGAACCTAGCTGAAGGAACGATTGTACTACATGATAACTCCTCGTCGTCATCCAATGCAGGAGCACCGAATACGAATTCATCCAATGGTGCAGAACCGACGAACAATTGTTCGCCAACTACTCATAAAGTGGGTTCTCCTGTACTGGGAACTTCATCTCCGGTTGCAGCAGGAGACGAGGCGACTGGTGGGATGCTGCATGGACCGTCGCCGTCCCCCCCGTCCTCCTACTTCTCCAGTCGGATTCCACCAGGGCAGCTAGAGCTTCTGACCAATGTCGTTGCATTGTCACATCCACGCTGGAGAGAGTTTGGCTTCATAGAGGATCTCACGACCTCCGAAATGTTCGTCTACCACGTTGAGGATTACTCCTTTCTGCTCGCTGAGGTCCAGTCACTGCTAGATGTTGCCACGCAGGGCGTCAGGAAGGTTGAAGGGTTGAAGGTTGAAGGGTCGTCCTCTTTATCTGGAGGAACTTCTAGTAAAAGCAAGATGAGTATTGCTAGCCGTGACCGCTACAGTCACAATGACGGAGGTACTTCAAGCCTCCGATACAGAGCTGCAGCGGGGGCGCTCATGAAACGCGCAAAGAAAAAGAGTGTAGGTGGTGGAGCAGGAGGAGCTCCTAAGATGACGAAGAAAAACAAGAAAATGGTATCCGTATCTCAAAAATCTGTGTCTACGAAATCGAAATCAAAGCGGAGTACTACGACCACGAAAAAAGTTCAAAAGTCATCGAAAAAAACCTCCCGCATTGAAACGAAAGCGGAACGTCACGAACGCCTCGCATTGGCACGTGAGAAGGCGATCGCCACACATGCTATCATACAAAAGCGCAGAGGCGAACTGCAGCAGAGTTTCCTCTCACTAAACGCTATTCAAGATGCGAATCGGGCGACCGCGGCTTCTAATTCTAGTAAAGGTGGAAGTACATCAAGTAGTACCACGAAAGCGAAACAAGTGATGTTGAAAACTAATGGTCGTAATAAAGGAAGTGGTGCAACTACAGCTGCTGCTCATTCGTCCAATGGAGGTTTTGCTGGTGCTGGAAGAAACACTGCACAAGAACAACTTGATGACGAAGCAGCCTTGCGCGAAGAGGGTAGCGCTTTTTTATTGCATCACCAGCATTGGATGTCGGTTCTACGCGAGTCCGTTAACAGCCGAAAGCATGAGGACCTTTTTATCACACAATTGCTGATGAAGGACCGCGCCGCGGTGCGAAGTGAGGAACTATTGGAGACAAGCAGTACAACGAGCACACTACAGGAAAGAACTACCTCCGAAATACCAAACACAAATATTAAGGCTAGAAGAAATCCATCCTCACAGGCATCTTGGTCCCGTTTCTCAAGGGAAAAAAGACGGAAGATGCCGCTGAAGATGGATTTCTTCTAGCTCTAAAAATAATAATGACACGAAGAAGATGCTAATCCATCCGCATCTTGTGCACCCCAGCACTAGTACACAGTTGATCGATATGCTACTGACTCAGCTCGCACAGTGGAAAGCTCTGGCCTCGCATTACCAGAAGTTTCTGTTGCAAAGTTCGCGCCTAAACAAAGTGATCCTCGTCGATCTTCTCGTGAACTCAGAGGCCAATACGAATTCAACATCGAATGCTCGGATGTTGATCACAGAGGCAGCAGCGGAGCACGAGTTGGGCATCTTTCGCAATATCATCTTGTACGTGTTTCGAACGCTGTTGAATCTGAGCACGATCGAATTGCAGTGTGGCCTTTTCGTAGAAGCTGGGGAGCACGCTGCGGAGGCCAGTGTCCTCTGGTGCTCCATGCTCACGGACCACGTGGTCTCGATTCCCCAATCTTGCCTTGCCCGCGTCGATATGGCCCACTTTCTTGAGCGCGAACGACAAAATCGCCACCTCCGAACGAGATCATGTGCAAAGATAATCATCGAGACACAACATAACAACGACAACTACAACGACAGCATACATCAGCATAACTCTTCTCAATCTCATCTACTATCCAATGGCGCCTCACACCGGATCGAAGCGTTTGATCATAAGAAAAAACATGAGAATACGGTAGTAGCGTGTCAGGCTCGTATGGCGAGGGAATGCCGGAACTTCAAATTTTATTGGCAAACGACACTACTTTCACGCATCAATCCCCTATTGCCACACGGGCTTGCTGTTCCTTTTGACCTGCATGTGGCTCACCACGGTGAAACTGAAAACAACATTAAGGCTTGGGAGTTGACATCTCTATGCGCATCTCTATGGCTATCTCAAGTAGGAAAGCCATAGATGTGCGAGCTAGAGATGCCAACTTTCAGCCCCTAACAACAACAGCAACAGCTACACTTGTAAAAACAAGGATGTTGTAGAAGTTGATCTTGTTCCCGCTCACATGCCGCACCTATTGCATTGTTGCATGATCTGTGGCGTCCCGGGTCTTCGTTTTCGAGAGACGGAAACCGGCTATCGGGTTTGCGCCAACGACAGCTACTTTAAGGGTAGGTTAAAGGTGCTTTTCTTACCGCTTTTTATGCCTCTCCTAACCCTAGGGAGGATGTCTCTCCCTTAGGATGAGAAAGTAACCCTAAGGGAGAAAAGGGAGAAGAAAGGCATAACAATCTCCCTTAGGATGAGAAAGGCAAAAGATGAAGTGGGGTTCTCCCTTAGGATGAGAAAGCCTCTCTTAACCCTAAGGGAGAAAGGCATAACAAGTGGGGTAACGTAAGCGAGCACCAAGAAAATATAGCTACCTCTAACTACTGCCTCCTAACAGCGATGGAACGCAAAGCGACTCAGATCCGACGCGTGCGCTGGCGTAAGGAAGGCGCGACTAAACTCGAACCCAGTTGGCAGTGGTGCGGCGCACAAACCCGGCTACGCTTCGGGAAGCTGAGCAGCATCGCGGTAGGGGCTCCGAAAATTCTTCACCATCTTCATGTTGATGATCTTAAGGGTAGGTTAAAGGTGCTTTTGTTACCGTTTGTTATGGCTCTCCTAAGGGGGACAGCCATAACAAGCGGGATTGACGAACACCAAAAACCTACCTCTAATGATCATCTTCAACACAAGAAGAAGAAGAACCACAGTCAGCACTCATCTAGTGCCTTGGACGAGGTGAAAAAAACTGGTGGCAATGCGCAGACGCATCTTGTCGAAATACCACTCCAACTGTCTTCGACTGCACCAAGCCAGCAGGAGCATCAGAATGGCGATCTTGACAATGACGATCTTGACAATTTGAATGCCGCAAACCATCACTTTATGAGTATAGGAAATCCATCTCCAAAGTCTAAGTCATCTGGACTAAGAAAATAAGAAGGAAAAGGAACCCAGATGATTTGTGAGATGAATTCCCGATACCTCTAATCACTACAACAACGCGATGAATAAGTCTGAAGCAAATTATGGGAATGGGAACAATGGCCATCAATATCACCACGTTGATACGATGAAGGGAGGAAATGCTGTAGGAAAGAAACGATTGGGAGATCATCAAGACTACAACTTTTTGACTGCTTCAAAGATGCAGAAACTAGAAAACGGCCATTTTGTGAAGCACCAGCACGACGTCGCCCTCAAGAAGAATGTTCATGTTCTTGACAACAATCATAATGCATCAGGCCGCGGTGGAACGACAGTGTTCTTGCAGCGTCCAGTGTACATCTCTGTGCTAGCGTGCTTTCAGGAAAGTTCACAAGAATTAGACTGTGGGGACATTACGTCTACGGCAATAGTAGAAAAAGTTTTGGTGAAAATCAGCAGCGATCATGCAGAAGTTGTAGATACTTCTTCAGGTGGGGGCGTCAAAGGAAACGGAACTGTTAAAAATCGCTATACACATCAACATAACCTCCACGGCAGGCACGCTTTGAATAGGAAGGCCACCAAGCGCGGCGCAAACGCCCAGCACATGGTTAGAATGAGCTTACCGGACAAAGGTGGCAAGATGAAGAACAAGATGTCCACCTCATCAATGAAGGCAAGCCGCGTAGTGGAAGGAAAAAACGGCCAACAGCAACAGGAAAATTACCACACGAACGGCCAACAGCAACAGCATCAAGCAGAAGCACAAACGCGCAGAGATGATGAAGATCCCTTTGCCGCCCCGATTTTGGGCGTTCGCAAGACGCTTTGTTTTGACGGCGCGAAGCCTCGAACAAAAGCACAACAAAAGAGCGTTGCGGATGAGATCGCCGAGTACAATCGTGAGCTTTCGTTCTTGCGCACTGCCGCTGCCAAGAATTGCCGCTACATCATCGGTCTCGTCTGCAGCTATGGAGGGGGAGACCAAGGGTCCTCGAGCTACTTGAATCCGCGCGCTTTCGTGATGGAGGTTGGGACCTGTGATATGACAGCTTGGCTCCGCGAAAAGCAGGAAGGAAGAAGTTTTGACATTGGCAGATATTTCAAGATGATCTTACGCGGCACGATGGAGGTGCATCGCCGCATTGGGGTCCTCAACGGCGATGTCTCGATTGAAAATTTCGTCTACTGCCGTCGCAGCGACACGCTGAAGACGATTGACTTGGGCGCTTGCCGCGCACAAGGAAAGGACTGCTGCATGTACAAGATTCAGTGGGTAGAGCCAGAAAGAGTGAAATTTCCAGCCACAGCCGTGTTCACAACTACGAGTGCTCCTCCTGTTGCTACTACGACTACTTCTACGCACACTAAGACTTTCTCCAAGAGCAAGAACGTCGATGAGGAAGACGAGGAGCAAGAGGTAAGTCCCCTGTTTCTCGAGACGGATTCACTGTGCATAGCCGATGTTCCATTTCGCAACCTCCTCGGTAAAGAAGACGGCTTGGTCTTCTCATCTGACGGCTGCCTTCTTGGAACCGATGAAAAACTACAAGGAACTTGTTCGAGTGGAGACGAAGAAGAAGATGAACAAGCTGTTTCCGGTGCGACAAAAACGAAGGCTGGAAAAGCAAAAAAAGATCTTCTGGATGAAGAAGATGAAGACGATGAAGGTGAGGAAGAGGACGACGAAGGCGATGGAGGTTTGCTTACATTTGAGTTCAATCCGGTGACCGAAAAGAGTGATTATTGGGCATGCGGAATCATCCTGTACAAGATGGTTTTCGGCATTGACTCGAACCCCACAACCGACCTACTCCTGGAACGGCATCTGCGCGAAAAAATCTTCCACGAACAACACGATCTTCAAGGAAAAACAAGTACTGGTGAAGCGAGGGAAAATAGAGATCAACATAAAACCCTTCCCCACTGGCTCGAAACCTTGCCTTGGCTAGCTGATTTGTACCCCTTACAGCTCCAGAGGCAACTGTCAAGTAAAGAGCGATCCGACATGGCGAACCACCTGGTTGAGGACGAATATGGCGAGCTGCTTCTCCAGATGCGCTTATTCAGACGGCAAGCCGAAAGCATCGCGCTGTACTTTGGAAAACGCGAGGATCACGTCCTCCACGAAAGGTTCAGTTTCCAACTCCCGTCGCATGCAGCGTGGTCATCCTCAGTGAGGACCGAGGAATTTGAGCCTGCGCTAAAATGCATCCTCAATCTGGACGTTGCGTCTCGCGACGCGAGTGACTGTGAGCGACTGTTGCCTTCTGTGCTGCCTGGTGAGGAATACAGCGACGCGGACGATCTTGGATGCTAAGTAGTTAAACTCTCTCTCTCGTCTGACTCTCTTATGGCTTAAGTAGGCCTACTATAGAGAGTACGGCTGAGGCTTACTATATAGAGGATGGCTTAGGCTTACTATGGAGAGCATAAGCACTAGCACCTTGTTTACCCCTTTTATCATGGATTACCACCTCCTAGTAAGAAACTTGCTTAGTGGATGACACCACGCTGGTGGACGCGGAGAAATCGATTTTACTGAGAAGAATTTACTGAGAATACTCATGACCCTGTAGTTGGAAGATGATCTTGATCTTCGAACAGAAATATGTAGACCTGCTATTTAGATCCTACCTATTCAATCTAAAAACGCATGATGTAGTTGTGCCGCGAGCACTTAATTTTCAAAAACGTACGAGTATTTTCCTCGATTTTGAATTACACTTAGACATAGAAAAATAGAAATACTATACGCTTCACGATGAAAACAAAAAGTGCAGCATTAATTCCTTTCTTCGATAATTCGAAAGCAAAATGAAAGTGAAATTATAAATGTGAATCATTGTTTATTGACGATGGAAGCAAGTGATTTTTTCGTGTAGATAATTTTTGATATGATAGATGAACAAGGTCGTGTAATATGGTCAATAGACGACGTTGCAAGAAATATTTGAGAGAAGTCGGAGTGGGGTATTTATTAGTATGACGATCTTCAAAAATGTTGGAAGATCATGATGTTCCTATTCATCCGAAAGAAACATCAGAACGCATAGACTACATACCCACGGCAATATTTTCGATTTCGATCGAGTCTGAAGAATGAACAGGAATGAAACAACAACAGGATCATGGCCAGAAAGGCACTTGCTTTGATTCTGGAGGGGTGTCTGTGTTCTTCAATCATGCAGTTTGAAGGGTCTTGGTTCCTCGTGGAATCCGAATCCGACCACGAAGAGCAACTACTTACATCTTTGCTCCTCTCGGGCGCGCGTGCGAGCATCGACACTTGACGAAAAGATGAACGACCTAATAGATGATCATGCTCATAGATAACCCTGATTGATTGATTGATTGATTGATTGATTGATTGATTGATTGATTGATTGATTGATTGATTGATTGATTGATACTGATACACAGTAGTAGACTGACATCAGGAGTGGAAAGTAGAGTTTATTTAGGCAACATCAAGCACAGGAGAATGAGTGTGTGTGTGCGTAGAGGAGGTAGACGTGCATGATGAGCGTTGATATCCTACTCGATCTCTTCAGTATAAAAGGCGACGCAGTTTTCTTCAGTGTCTTTCTCTTTCTATCGGTCATATTCATCAGCATGCTGTAAAAAGCCCCAGAAGAAGACAAGAAACACTTTCATTCTACTTACTAAAGATAGTGACGAGCAGGAAAGAAGATAGTGACGAGGAGGTAGACTTCGCGACAAGTCAGCTAACGAAGACCGTCCTATTAAGTCCTTGATTTGTTGCTACCACCCTTTCTTTTTGAAGAAGCAACTCCTGTTTACTTATGTCGATGTGTTGAGAGTAAGACGCTACTTGACTCTTCGCAGGATGTAGTACTAGGGAGGCAGATAAGCGTACAGACCAGGGTGGAGGTAGCGGCCTCTAGTAGTATCGTCGTTTACTTGTTCGTCTAGGTCTGGCAACATCATCTTCTAGCAACAACATCATCTTCATCAGCACTGTACTCACCTTACAGTAACACCTCACTGACACCACATTGAGACGAAAAAGATGGGAAACTTAAGTTCACGTGTCCAAGGTCAGCATGCTGAGCAAGGCAAGTCGGGCCCGCCGCTCGTACCTGGTCTGGTTTACGAGCAAGTGTTGTCTTCGAACAAGCTTCTCCGCTCACTGAAGGCCTTACACCACAAACATAAGGTGGTAGTGTGCAAAATTTTCCAGCATCGCGAGTTGCTGGAACCACAAGTACTCAGCGAAATCGTCTACATCCTCAAAAAACTACGCAAGCTGTTCAAAGATTATGGAATCTTATCTCGGATGGTTCTTTTTCAGAACGAAGAAGTATTACTAGTAAGTATCTTTTTAATGTTGTAGTGCTAGTGAAGATACGCTATGAATGAGCTGTACACTGCAGCTGCACTAAATACGCTATAATGATGAATGAGTACTAGGTACACGACTGTGCTGCGACCGTAGCTAGCCCAAGATTGAATACATTTAGAACAATACATAGATCCACCACGTCCATCATCCTGCTCTAACGCTACCTGGGTCAGAACCCGAATGTGGTGAGCTATCAAGAGGTCGAATTTCACTCGGAGGATAACTACGTGGAGAGCGCAACTCCAAATGTGGTGGCTGGCGAGGTATTGCAGGATGCAAGGGCAGGCGGCACTTCTGCGGGCGTAGGTCAGTCTACGGGTGTACTAGGTGGTGCAGGACGAAGCACATCACTTGCAGTCGGGCCTGCTCAAACTCCCGGCGGAACGAACTACGGCCAAGGAGTGACCACAGTAAGTGGCCAAGCACGCAGTGACAATGTGGTGGAAGGAACTACTTTAGGTACAACTGGCGCGGCGCTTTCATCGGTAGCAGTGCCTTCTGGCGGTGCTGCGTCGATGTTACCCGCGGGAAGAACGCAGACCGGCAATCCCTTTCAAGAGACCCAGCTGAGTTCCACCGGAGATGTGGTGTTGCTGTTGCGACCCTACTGTTATGGTGCTGTTGAGGGTGATGAAGATTATAAGTACTGTCAACAGCTCTACTGCTGTTATGGTGCTGTTGAGCTTGAGGGTGATGAAGATTATATGCACTGTCGGTCTTGAAAGACGAACAAATATGGGGATTCCTCTTGATGCCTACAACCACCTGCTCACGCACATCACAAAAATATTGTTGTATAGTTGATAGTTCTACTCGAACCTACGTTGTCCCAGCAGGTGCGGCTTGGCCGCGAAGCGGTGGACCCTCAACCTTAACCTTAACCTTACCTCTATAGGCTTAGCCCTTCAAACAATGTATAATTGATTTCGATAGTTCATCTAACTCCAGAAGCGTTCTCTCTACGATCGCTTACACGCAAGACCTTTCCTTAGTTTGGCGGAGAAAAAGTGGCTCGCTTTCCAGCTGATTCATGGCCTGTGCCAGCTACATCGCAATCGCGTGCCTCACTTAGATTAAGGGTAGGTTAAAGGTGCTTTTGTTACCGTTTGTTATGGCTCTCTCCCTTAGGTGGGGACAGCCATAACAAGCGGGAGAACCCACGAACACCAAAAGCCTACCTCTAATTAGACCTGAAAACCGACAACGTCTTCATTCTTGGCTCACATTTAGTCCTTGCAGACTTGGGCTACCCGTTCAAGCCAGTGTACGTACGAGACAGCGATCCGGCTGAATTCTCCTTCTTTTTCACTAGTGCTTCCTACTACTACGAACGGCGCGTGTTCCTGGCGCCTGAACGCCTCGTCGCAGATAGTCCTACGGGGACCGCTGCCGTCACCGAATTTGCACTGCTGACGACGCTAGGGACAGCAGAGCAAAGAGGAGAATTTCAGGCTAGAAGCAAAGATACTAGTTTTTTTGACGCCGTCTGGGCGAAAATGGACGTCTTTTCGGCTGGCTGTGTCTTGGGAGATATTTTTCTGGACGGCCACGTACCTTTAATTTCGGATCTGCCTGAGTTACTGCGATACCGCAATGATCCTGAGGGGTTCCGTAGGGCCTGTTTAGACCCGCGACTGGGCAAGATTTCGGAAGAAGTCAGCGACATCCGCCAGTTAATTTCGGAGATGGTCGATGCGGATCCTGCGAAGCGACCATCAGCTTTTGAATGTTTCCAAAGACTGCTCATCACAGCGCCGTCAGGGTTTTCTTCAACCACCACGCATCCGGTTTCGGATGTCAACACGGATACAAGGGCTGCAAGGTCGCTTCCTAGATATGGCTAGAACCGTAAAAGAATAAGATCATGTAGAGATAAAGTAAGTCGGACGCAGGAGAATGTCAAAGTTGTAGTATTAGGAGGGATAAGCATAGGTCCACCTCTGGAAGTAGTCGGATGTGAAGATCTTCTAACATAGTTTCGGTTCGCTGTATGCACTGAGCACTCTATCTCTGCATCCGCTGCTGCAGCACGCTGATGTGTGGGTCCTTTTCTTACGTTCGAACCTGCCACACTTCCTTCGCACGAGCAAGAAGAGTGCACCATCATCTTCAACAGATCAGACGTCGAGTATGAGAAAAAATATACCCCAGGTGAGCGAGAGCGAGAGGAGGCTGGCGCTGGCTGAATTAGACCCTATCACATCGCAGCAAGCGGCCATGCTTGCCTTGCGCTCGCACAGTTACTTGCCGACTGCGCTGTGCAACCATCTACTACGACATAGCGAAGGGGCCCAACAATCCCGAACAGCATCTTCTTCTACAAACATGAACAATGGTCCTCACGGAAGATCGAACTCGTCGAACTCGTCGAATACAACCTTATCATGGAACTATGATTTCGGACCTGAAGTCGTGGACAATTCCTGTGCCTATCTCGAAGCACTCTCGGATCTGTATGGCAACCGAGCAAATAACTCTACCAAACTGCCAAGACTAGCGGAAGCTCTCGCTGCCCCAGCAAAGGATCATGGTGCGCAGGCAGCTAATGACAGTGTTGAAGGTACTGAATATTTAAGATGTAGATGATTTATTGGCTGTGGCCATGGGCGCGCGTGTGTCTGTGTAGTAGTGCCGCGGCAATTTTCTTCGCCTTTTCTTGTTTCTGGCGCGCGCTGTCTTCTGGTACTGCAAACCAGGAGCAGAGCGAGGCGCGCGCCCCGCTCGACTCGCGGCGATCTGATTTATTTTAATGTTGAGAGAGTGAGCAGCGCCACCTGATGAACGCAGTAGACTAAGCGCAAGAAATTTGGACCACGCTAAAAGATAATTTCCACGCCAACCATGGTTAGGAGTTTCGGTCCAAAATTTCATCCGTCAATCTACTATTAAGACTGACTCAGGTTACCTTGACGACGTTGCTCCAGTCTTAGTTTGCATGATCGAAGCGAAGCTGCCATGCGTCTCTTCGCCGCGACTCCGTATCTTGTGTCTCGACATGCTGCACAATATTGCGGCAATCTTGATGGCGCGTACGAACAAAATGGGACCATCACCATTTTCACCGGAAGAACGCACAACTACGTCGCTGAACTCAGCTCTTTTGCTGCTTGAGGAACACATTTTTCCGACGTTACACCACCTCCTGTTCGATTCCGCTTCTAGCGTAAGAGCTCGGACAGTGCATGTCCTGATGGATCTGCTATCGAAGTGTGTGGTCCATCATCTCCGAGAGGTCCTCGAGGGACCACAGGAGCCCTCTGGTGCAGCTTCAGGACGCGTTGAGAATTATGTAGAGACTTCTTTATCGTCCCCTATAAAGTCTTGTTCCCTAGAAGACGTGGCCACGACACCAACAAGCACGGCTACAACCTCTACATCAGGAGGACCGAGACCTAGTACTAGAACTCCAACTCTTGGAACTACTGCTTCCGCAGGTACTACTACAACTACAAGGACTACGAGTAGTACTCGAATAGCCGCGTTGACAACACTGTGGGGTGAGTATTTGTTTCCACAACTTCTTCGGGCAGCACAGCAGCCGAGTGAAGGAGGCATGGTCCAATTAGCGCACTCGCAAGTGCTGCCGCATATAGTTTAAGGCTTGCCGTAATTCATCTTAAGAGGCATCTTTGGGCACGATTCTAACTGTCTGTCTTTTGACCCCAAAGGGGAGCAAAGCTGCACCCCTTTGTGACCTCGGTTTCGTGCTTCAAAGATGCACTTTAAGATGAATATGGATAAGGTCTAAATAGTGCACGTCTGCGAGTTCTTTATTCAGAACGATACCTCGTCCGAGACTCTCGCGGCATCGCTCCGACCGCAAATGGAGGCCTTGATTCGGGCTTTGCTTAGTGGTGGCTCTAATGCTCCTATAATTATGGAGGTGACACGTAGACGTTCTTGTACACGAAGATAGTACGAATACTAATTCTTCTATAACAGTAACAGAAAGACAAAGATAAAGTAGATTTTTGCTAGGGATATTTTTGATATTTCAAAAGAGCCTACTGAGAGTGATAGAAGCGATAAAAGTAGATGAAGTGTCTAACATCATGCTCTTGTTCTTTTTCTCTGTACGTAGCAAGAACATTTGTCACGTCCTATGTCCTCGAAAATCAATAGATATAATTGTATTGTTCCCTCAGCAGCACGTCCATTCATCTTGCCTCATCTCCTCTTTGCATGTTGCACACTTGACACTTTCATACTCCTGCCAGCCGCTCACCAGACCTCTTCTGCGAGCAGTATGATCGGAGCTGATGTGTTGACCGGAACGATGAGCGGCGCTTCCTTGAGCTCGCAGCTGTCGCCATCCTCGTCTCATCAAGGACTACGGGAACTGCATGAGCAGCAGAGTGATCAGGCTAGTCGAGCTTTGAAAGTGAACCTGTTGCGTGCTCTGCCACAGCTAGCTCCCTTCTTTCGGAGACAGGGGATGCACGACTTTTTGTTTCCAAACTTCATCTCTCTGATGAACGAAAACGACTGGGAGATCAAGGCTGCCTTTTGCGTCGAGACTGCGCGACAGAGCGGCATCATTGGCCGAGTGAGTACAGAAGGGTTGTTGTGGCCTTGTCTAGACCAATGCCTCCGCGACTTGGCTGAAGAGAGGGTCCTGCTCGCCGCATTGCGAGCGTGTCTTTTGCTTCTGTCGAGAGATGGAGGAAATGCAGCTGTTACCGGTGGTGATAGTGGGGGCGAAGATGTTCTTGATGCTGTCGACCATGATATTGAGATGTCTACTCCAACTGGAACTACATCTACTCCTAAGAAAGGAAGTGCGGATCATGAGTCCACCACTAATGGAGCAAACACGACAACAAACAGCTCCTCTTCCTCGAGTATTAGTTCGCACTTCAAGCATACCGTGATGCAGCAAGCACTTCTTCCGCTCTTGATTCACCCGAGTCCGCGAGTGAGGACTGCGACCCAGGCGCTCGTCCAGCGCATTGTAGCAGAAGATATAGTCGCGTATCATGCCTATTGGCTGCCGCAGTTGCGACCATACATCCGCGAGGAAATTCAAATTACTGTAGAAGATGGTGGAGGTGGTGAGATGAATATGAATACGACCTCCAAAGAAATTGTACATGAGCATATGAAGAACAACGCTTCTTCTGGAGGATCGAAGACTACTTTTGATGTGGCACTATCGGCCATCGATCCTTCAGAATTGAGATGGCGACAGCCCGTGTCCCACGAGGGATTTTTAGTGCTACTAGATTGGCTACGAGAGGAAATGACCCAACAAGGAGGCGGCACTGGACAACAAGGTGCAACATCCGGCGCGATGAACAACTACATGCTACAGCACAGCGAAATCGCTTCTGCCTTGCCACCAGAGGATCGGCTACCGCCAGACGAGGATCGGATCTCCCTGCAACTCTTCAAGCCTTTGGTTTTGCAAGCGCTAAAAGCTTCTAGATTGCTTGGCTTCAGTGTCCCTTCGACCTCGGAATCGGGAGCTGCGTCTGAAACGGCCTTCGTCCTGGAAACCAGGAATGACCAGAGTGCGGAGGCAATCCACAACAGAAACCAGCACAATGGCGTGGGAATGGGAGGAGGTTTAAGATTAAGGGTTCTTGTTCCCACATGATTGCATTCTTCACTTGCGTCCTTGGCGTCGTTTTCTAAGACGAGAACACGTCCTCAAGGACATTCAGTTTCTGAAGGGTGCGCGTGCAATGTGGAAACCTGCTCTAATTGTAGGTGCGAGTCTACGGGTGAAACAAGGTCGAGGTGGACCAACAGCTGGCGGACTACTCGGAGGTAGTGCCTCTAGGGCAGGGTCTGCATACTTGCTGCAGATTCAGAAAGTGATGCCGCACGCGCTGCAGTACTTGCAGAGATATGGGGCACTGCCACCTGCGCGACCTCTGGAGGTTCGCCTAGAATGCAGTGAAATTCTTGCTGCAGCTAGAACACGTAATCATGTCATTCACGCACAAGAACAGCTCTCTATGAAGACGATAGAGGGACCACGACATGATAGAAACGGACATCTTCAGACGATGAGCTCCAGGAGGAGGAGGAGGACGAACATGAATTTGTTGCTTCACGACTCAGGTGGAGGAGGAGACTCAGGTGCTTCACGACTCCGAAGTTGTTGCATTCTCAAGAAAAACGTGGCTGCTGTTGGAGGTGGTGGCGCTGCTGGGAGTGGTAGTAACGGTGCATCCATTAAGGGTAGGTTAAAGGTGCTTTTCTTACCGCTTTTTATGGCTTCCTTAAGGGAGACAGGCATAAAAAGCGGGATAAACGAGCACCAAAAACCTACCGCTAAATCCACTGGAGGCGCAACATCGGGAAGAATACTAGTCCCAACAAGTAAGGATTCCCAGTCGATGACAACTAGCACACACACAGCTGGAGGACTATCATCTTCAGGTGGAGGAGCCGGTACAACAGGAGTATCATCCTCTAGTGCCAACAACGGAGCAGGAGCAATTGCAATCTCGAGATATTTGGTCTTTTCAGACTGGCGCACCAGTGCTTTCGCTTTGCAGCTTCCGCGTCCCTCTCTCCTCCATGCGGCCAGCTCAGGCGGCTCATCGAGTACCGTTTTTACTTCCGGAGGCTCGGCAGTTTGGGGTATGCGCGATGCGGCTCTTTTGACGTACAACAACTTCTATTCGTCCTACGCTTCTGCTGGTTCTGCCAGAGACTACAACAACGGTTTAGCCAGTGTAGTTGACCATGGAATACATCCTCAATCGGTGCTAGGAGGTGTAGTGGAAGAGATGACTGAAAACACTACTTTTTTGAGCAATGTAATGACAACAGGGGTTGCGAATGTGGCGAACCTTGCTGCGGGTATGACAAATCTGGCGGCTGGTGTTGTCGGAGGGGGTACAAGTACAGCTGCAGGAGTAGATCCCCGCAATCTTCCAGTCGGCAATGGAGGTGTTGAGGTGCAAGTCGCATCTTCAGATGACGTTCGAATACGATCAGCTGCCGACCAGCAGGATCTTCAGGCAACAGGGAGTAGCGCATCGAAGAATTCTTTATCATCTCCATCACCTGCACGCGGTAGAAGTGAAGCGAGTCCGTCTGATCGCAGCGACGACGCGGCCCAAGTAGATGCAGCAGGAGTCAAAGGGACACCAGCGAATAGAGGCCAAAGTGAAACTCCACCGACGGTTGGTGGGAAAACTATCGGAGGAGGTGGACCTGCAACAGCTGTCGACACTGCTTGTGGTTCTGCTTCTCGTGGCAAAGTAGCTTCTGGAGCAGGTATTGTTCGACGCCCTCTACCCGCTGGTGGAATAGTCGGTAGAGGCCCTGCGCCTGACGTGCCCGCGGACCGATTGCTATCGACACTGTACGACTTTGGTAGGAGTGATGTGCCCACTGCAGTGGTGAAAGTGGACTCTAGTGCCGATGGCCGTCTCCTTGCGGCAGCTGGCGCTGATGGTTGTCTCCGCGTGTGGAACACAGCGGCGCTAGAAAAGGATGTCAGTGTTCGCCCAGTTGCAGAAACCTTTTTCTATGGCCTATTTTTCGTGTTATAATAGATCTTGATCTTCTATGTATAATTACTTTATCTTGTTCCTGTTCTTGAAAGCATCTACTTGTTGTTACCTCTTCTAGCTCTACTACAACTACAACAACTAGGAAGGACTAGAAGCCATACCTTGCTACATTGTAGAAACACACCTTGACTAACTACAGAGGCACTGGTCCTCGTACTTCATAATTTCTCTTGATTTTGGACTCCGGCTCTAATCTCCGCCTTTTCGTCCGAGGTGTCTGAAGGTACTTGCTACCACTAGTACCAGCAAAGCGACTGCCGCGGTTGCCGGCCACGCGCCTATCGCAACTTTACACGCTCTCGAGCAAGATTGCCGCGTGGTATCTGCTGTCTCTCTATCTGGCAGTACTAATCATGTGGCCATGACTCCTGCTTCGACGTCTTCTTCTAGTGCGCAGATGAGGAATCAGAGTACTGCTACAACCACCACTCAGATGAACCAGGATGACGTGGTCACCACCGCGATGGACTTTCTTGAGTCAACACTAGACTCCACGCTTTTGCTAGCTACACAGCGAGGCGGTCTCCACTGCTGGGACATCAGGATGCGTGGCCTGGCTTGGTCCAGGCAGACCATACCCCCAAATCTTGGCGTCCCTTCTGCGATTTCTATTGGTGGACTTGGAAAGTACGTGGCTTTGGCGACTCTAGGAGGTGCGCTGCAATTGTTTGATTTGCGCTTTTTAGCGCCAGTCCGTACGTGGCAACTCATGTCGGGAGCGCCAGTACTGGATTGCAAGCTGCTAGAGCCAGCAAGAAATCTTTTCTTTGCGCAAGCGGAAAAAATGTTAGGAACCTGTATGTACTAGCATAATGTAGTTTCTATTTTATTTACAAGAACTCCATTTAATAATGTTTCTAGTTTTAAATTTACTCCTCAGACGAGATATGATTATGAAGTGCTCTAATCGTAGTGAGTCAGTTTTGGTGCAGACAACCCCAAATTAGAACTGTACTTCTGAGTCTGCTTCTGAGTTCTGATGTAGTTCGTGATCTTCACGGGCCACTCTAATTACCCCCGGACGAGCAGCGGGCTACGATCAGGCTTTCGACGGAGATGCAGGCGGTAGCTTCTTCAATCGAATAGATCCGTTTTCTCGGAGTGCGGAAGAAGAAACATCCGAAGCAGACGCTAACAGGAGGGCACGAAGAAGCACAAATTATCTCAATGGGGGTTCTCCTTCTAGTTGTATCCTCCAGTCTGGTTCATCAGGCTCGTCTTTGGAATGCGTTTGTTCGCTAGGGAACGAAGTCGTGGTTTTTGACCTGATTCGCGGGGATTGTACTCAGATGTTTGACACCCGAAGCAGCACTGGTAGTCCCGTTCAGCTCCCGACTCTTATTCCAGCTGACGATAGACTAGTACAGCTTCCTGGCGGAAGCGCAGCAACTAGAACTACTAGTGCAACTACCTCTTCCAGCAGCAGTACGACTGCGTTTCTCCGTAAACAGTGTCATGACGCCTGCGCCCGTTCCTTGCTAGTAACCGCTTGTCAATCGCAAGTCTTATTCGCAGGAACCGATCGAAAAGTTCGCTTGTGGAACCTGTGTCCCGATGATGAGCGTCTCTACGCATCAACTGGTACTGGAGATCAAGCCTTCGCGCCCAAGCCCCGAACATCTTCGGCTACAGCTGCAGGTGGTAGAGGAGGCACGACAGCTGGTGCGATGAGTAAGGACCCAAATATTGGAGGCGGAGCGTTCCTTGGCAAAATAGTGATAGGATCAACTCCAGTAAGTGGCGGCTCAGCAGCACCAGGTAGCGACGGAGGTAAAGGAACTACTCGACCAGCACAGGCGCACTACAGTAGCAATTTACTCGGAGGCACGGTCCGTGTCGTGCAAGAAGCTTGGTCGGGGGATGTGGAGGAGCCTCCCGACCCCAATGAAGAGATGGCAAGGCTTCTAGCGGGGGAAGAGGCGTATCTCGATCTAGATGACGAGGACGAAGAGAGTCAATCCGGAAGTGGAGTTAAGCCTTAAAGGATAAAAATGAAGAAGAACATTGATTGAAGATGTTGTTGAGCCATTGCGATTGCTATTTTTGTGTGTCCTTCAACCGTCTCTCCAAGAAGTGATATGTCCTCTCCAAGAAGTGATATGTCTGGTGGATTTGCTTCAGCCTACTTTTTACTGTGATGATCTACTTAAGTATGAGAACCTCTTCTAATCAACACCGAACTTCCTCTTCTCGTGCCCAAAAAAGCACGCGATCTTTGTATGCGGCAGGAAATATGCTACGACCTGGTCCGAGGGAAGCGCCTGGCTATCACCGTGACGCCATTCTGGACATGACGTTTATCCGACGTTGGCCACCTTTGCTTGCAACAGCTGGTCGTGACGGCCTCGTAAAACTTTGGGGATGAAGCGGGATTACTCGAGCTCGACGTAGTTCATCCCTAGGATGTTCCCCCCTACAATGTTTGTAGTTCTTCCCAGGGATCATTTAGACTCGTCCTCCTCCTCCAACATGCTGTACAACGTGTTCATATAGTTGTTCGCATAATATAAAATATGCGCCGATCTTTTATCTATTTATGATTCACACCAATCATCTCATCAAACTACTTGTAATCATGATTATCAATCTATCATATTCATACATCAGCACTTGGATTAAGCTCATATCAGAGGACCATTGTATTTTTACAGTAGGAAACTCAAACTGAACTTTTCAACCTGAATCAATAGAAGAACGAAAAAATGATCATGTTTGCCATACTCAGGACAGTGGATGATATTCACATCGTCGCAAGCTTGTCGTGTTCCTCCTGTGAAGATTATCACGTGTGACAAACAGAAACAGAAACCTCATCTAATGAAATTGTCGGTCGAAAATCGAGCAACATGAGTCGTGTACTTTTGCAGAAGAAATCGTCTTCCATCTTTTTCGTGTAGAGTTTGACCGTAGTCGTTTCGGTCTTGCTACTGGTGTACTAAGTAGTTCCTTCTGAGGAGAGGAAAGATCTGTATCAATCGGTATCTTCGGTGTTACTCTTGTGGTGTCGTTGCAGAGTACGTAGTAGCGATTGATGCAGCCTTTCGGTAGAAGATTCTTAAGAACTGGTTAACTCTTAGATGGGTGGAGACTTACCTCAGAGAACAGAGAGAGTCTTCACGCATCTAAGAGTTAAATGGAGTGTCAAAATTTTTCGAGAGGTAAGACGTTGACATCGACAACGACGTTGAATCAACAAGATGGCCCTTGTTGAAAAGGTATTGAAAAATAGCGAAAATATGAAACTGAGTTCACGACTTGGTAAACTGTAATTTCAACAACTTCGTCGAGTAGGTTTTACTGAGAAGTAATTTCAGGATCAGGTATCTATAACTGCAAGAAAAGTCCTGAAAGACTTTTACACCACATCCGGCGTCATCATTTTCAACCATGACTGTTCTTAGCAAGCCGGTGTCTCCGGTTGAGGCTGCAGCGTTTTTTCTTTTCGACGCGCGAGAAATTCCGCAGGTTCCGACTGGCGAGGATGCATCGAGTCCACTGTTGAATCTTCCGTCTATGACGGCTTCTTCATCTTCTTGCTCAACAAGTCGTCGTGTTCAGCTTCATGGGAAGGACACTCCTCGAATCTCGCTAAAAGTGGGGAACCAAACCGTTGTTCTTTCGCAGCTCGGATCCTACACTCAGGTTCTAGCACAGCAAATCGCGTGTTTCTTTGGAGACAGCACTTCATCTTCAGCAGCGCAACAGCAACAACAAAATGAAGCTGCATATTATGAAGCAAGGGACGGAGGAGTTGCAGAAGAAGAAAACGAAAGAACAAGATGTGAGGAAACAGGTGGATCGTCGTCTTCCTCATCTGCCAACAACACGGCGAACAACATGATGATTCCAGCTCCTTTTATAGCAGCGGCCGCTGCACTCTCCTGGCAGCAAATCATCGCGACCATTGGCTTGAATGCGGCCACCTTCTTGCACCAAGCTGCACAAGCCGCAGCAGGTGCCTCAGCAGCAGGCGCACTATCTTCTTCACTGTTATGGGGGTCAGCTTGTTTTATCCATCTGCTTCTGCTCTTGCTCTACTTTCTGCATGATCTCGTCTTCGGTAGTTTTATCCTTTTGTTCCCATAAAAGACGACAAGGGAAATCGCATTATACGGTATAATGCTCATATACATGATGCTTCAATTTACATGATGCAAAAAATGCGTCATATGCGATCTCTTCATTATATTACGCATATTTACCGAGATCATCGGAGTTGTAGCGAGATGGAAGATAATTTAAGCACCACAGGCTTCTAACATCAGGAGCCGCATCTTCTATAGCAGCATTAACAGGTGGATTGCCGATTTGCCACCTTACCTTGCGAAACGTGACAATGGCGTGTGTGCCATTAGTCGCGCCGTTCAATACTCCACCTGTGGCTTACAACAACTGGTGCCAAAACAAAAGGGCTGTCGCGTTTCAGCGCTCTTTGTTCTTCCTGTGTGCAGCGCAGGGAGGCCTGGCGATGGCCAAGTTTTTCGCAGGCAATTTGATCGGAGGCTTCTTCGATGCAATGATTGCTGGGGTATAGTTTTTTGGATGACGTAGCTAGGTGGATCATCTGATTTGAACAAGATCTTCATTTTGATATTCCTTTTAGAAGACTCAATGACCTCTTAACTACTTGACCATGTAGTACCTGAGGTGACATGACATGACAATTCTTATAAGTTGATAGATAAAAAACATAACAAAAAAAGAATCTATATTATTAATCTATATTATTAATCTATCTTATTAATCTATCTTATTAATCTATCTTATTAATCTATCTTATTAATTTATATTATTAATCTATATTATTAATCTATATTATTAATCTATATTATTAATCTACATTATTAATCTATATTATTAATCTATATTATTAATCTATATTATTAATCTATATTATTAATCTCCGCCGCCATAAAACTCCCCGCCTAACCCACCGGAGATTAGTCCCCTCCGGCCGCGAAGGTATTGCCCATAGCCTCCTGCCCTTTCCCCTCACTCCTAAGCCCGATAGCCTCCGGCCGTTTTCTTGTTGGAGTTCACCTTTCAGCCCCGTGGCAGACTACCAGAAAAGAAGCCAGAAAAATGCCCGACGGGGGTAGGGGCGCAGGCTGGCGAGAGAAGTCCAAAGAGAAACAGCCGAAGAAAGACCTTCGACCAAAGACACCTGGACCCCAGACCTATGGACCAGTGGCGATCTTTGGACCGAAGGCGACCTTCAGACTGAAGGCGATCCTTGGCCCGATCTTTGAACCAAAGGCGATCGCTGGACCTACCAGAGACGATCTTGGGACCAAAGACGATCGTTGGACCAGCGGCGATCTTTGGACCAAAGGCGACCTTTGGACCAGAGACGACCCCTGGACCCAAGACGACCCCTGGACCCAAGACGGCCTTTGCTATTGCTGGACCCATGGCGACCTTTGGACCAAAGGCAACCTTTGGACCACCGGCGACCTTTGGACCACAGGCGACCTTAACCTTTGGACCACATCCACCGGCGACCTTTGGACCACAGGCGACCTTTGGACCACACCAGACGACCGCTGGACCAGAGTAAGGCGACCTTTGGACCAAAGTACGACGACAAGTAGAGCGACCTCTGGACCAAAGTGAGGCGACCTCTGGACCAAAGTGAGGCGACCTTTGGACCAAAATAAGGCGACCTTTGGACCAAAGTAAGACGATCTTTGGACCGAAGGCGATCCTTGGACCAGAGACGACCTGTGGACCAAAGGCGACCTGTGGACCAAAGACGATCTTTGGACCAGAGGCGTTTTTTGGACCAGGCGCGACCTGTGGACCAAGGGCGACCTTTGGACCAAAGACGACCTTTGGACCACAGACGACCTTTGGACCACGGCAGACCTCTGGACCAAAGCCGACCTTTCTTTGGACCAAAGACGACCCTCAGACCAGAGGCAACCGCTGGACCACAGACGACCTGCAGACCACTCCACAGGCGACCTTTTAGGGCGACCTCTGGACCAAAGGAAGGCGACCTTTGGACCAAAGTAAGGCGACCGCACCGCTGGACCAAAGTAAGGCGACCTTTGGACCAAAGTAAGACGACACTTGGACCAAAGTGCGACGACCTTTGGACCAAAGGCGACCCTTGGACCAAAGGCGACCGTTGGACCAACGGCGACCTTTGGGCGACCGCTGGACCAAAGACCTCCGACAAGACCAGAGACCCGCGACGGCAGACATCTGGCGAACGACCTCTGCCAGAAAAACTGCTGCCCGACCTGTGGCGAGAAGCCCTACGTACCTCGACGAAGATAGCGAAGACCTTTGACGAAGGACGTCAGTCCGACGAACGCGGTCAGTCTGGCGAAAACAGTCAGTCCGACGAAGGGGCAGAATCAATCTCACGAAGGAAAGACATCCGCAGCCCGAAGAAAGGCCCCACGCAGCCTGTTCCGCTTCCGACGCAAGGCAGACGCCTGGCGAAGCAGTGCGCCGGTCTGGCGAGAGGCGTCACCTGGCTGGTCAGTGCATCAGCCTGACGAACCAGCGGCCCCATGCTGAAGCAAGCCATCAACCTGACCAAAGGCGTGAGTCTTGGCCCGGCGAGGAATGTCAGCAAAGCGAGGCGCTTCAGTCTGACGAAAGGCGTCAGCCTGACGAGAGACGTCGCCCGACCCTGACGAAGAGCCTCAGCCTGGCCCACGACGTCCGCCGAAGGGCGCCGGCCTGTCGTCCGACGAAGGCCGCCAGCCTGGCGCAGCGCGTTGGTCTGACGAACGGCATCAGTCTGATGGAAGGCCTCAGTCTCCATCCTGGCGAAAGACGTCAGCCAGTCAAGAGGCCTCAGCCACAACCCGAAGCGCGACGCCCCACGCCCCCGCGAAGTGCGCCCGTCTGTTTCTGACGAGAGACATCGGACGAAACAAAGAAGCCCCGCCAGGTGTAAGCGCGTAGAGAGACCCGAGCAGCGCGGCCCTGCGTTGCTTATGCTTTGTCTTGTTTGGCCCGCTAAAGCCGCCGCCCGTTCTTGCCTGGCGCCACCGCGAGGCGTTTGCGTGCGTTGGGGCTTGCGGATTCTTGTGCGTGTCTGGTGGCCCTCTTCTGGTTTTTTCGTTGGACTGCCGTGCGGGTCTTGCAAATTCTTAAGAATTTGCATGACCCCCCCGGCAATCTCATAAAAAAACCGAAGGCAGCGCAATGCCCTGCACATGAGTCGACGCATCGACTTGAGTCGGCCACCGTCGGCGCTCGGCTCTTGTCGTAGTTAATTCGTAGGGTGCAACAGCTCACCCGCGGGCTGTCTCTACTCTAGCGGCTGTAGCCCGTGGGAGGCTGCAGAAAAGTGCTTAACTAACTTGAAGCCGGGCGAAGCTTGTGGAGGCTAGTCAATGAGAATGAATAACTCCCACAACTTCTTCATTCGGAAAGGTAGTTCTATGTATACCTTCTTACACAACAACGGTCTTCTCTATGCAAGAAAGTAGTCAGATGCTGGAAAGTAGTCAGATGATGCTTAAGAAACACTTCTACTTGTCTCATTTACTGCACCACATCAACATCTGGATCACCAGACCGGTCTCTATGCCGCGACACCTGAGGGAGTCACTATGCTACCGACTTATCTGTGCTTTGCGGGTTTCAACGGCGTCATGGATCTGTTGCAGCTACTCCAGAGTTTTCACGGTGTCATGCCTCTGTACCTTCTGCCGTTTCAGTACGCTGCCTTTCGTCCGGAACTGTTGCTTCTTGGCTGTTACTTCACCTACGAACTCCACAAAGAACTTCAGGCCATCTTCTGCGGTTATCAGTGCGCGGGACCACAGGACACGCTTTTCGTACTTAATACCAATCACTAAGAAGTGATGAACTATTACTATTGGTCGTCGTGGATCGTATTCTTTCTTAATAGATGAACTACACATGGTTGTGGATGTAGTCTCCTAAAAACAAAAACAACTTGATGTTGTAGCTGCGATCTCCCGATCGAAGATTTTAATTTTATTGATTTTTATTGCTCTCCCATCCTCATCATTTACTTAGGTAAAAGCGATGAGCCACGACATCTGGGGATCGCCTCCTGGATGCAGCGAGCATGAGGCGCGCCGTGTGGAGCAAGGGAATGGGCCAAGTACATTAGGTTCAAATACGAACACGAACTGGGGTATAATTTTTATATATACTACAACTAGAATTTTTTTAGATGAACGACAATCTACTAAACTAGATGATCACGTCAACATCATGATCTACTTCTACCATTTCCACCACTCCTCCGATCTATCCATCATCTCAACCAGGTAGCGGAACCCTTGGTAGCGCGCTCGCTGGCGGGCAGGGAGCCGGTGCCGCTGGCGCCTCAGGTTTTTCAGCGGAGCCGCAAGCTCCACAACCAGCCAGACGGTTCAGCCCATTCGGCGGAGAGGGAAGACGCCTGGGTCACGAACAAGAGCAATAATTATAATCGTCAATGCGAGGAGGTGCCAGCACGGTACTGAGAGACTTGTTGTATGGGTACACCTAGGAGAAAGAAACTATTGTAGTTCGAGTGTATTTGACTAGTGGTGTTAAGTTAGGGATCTAATAGAGATTGATTAATCCACTATCGTCTAGGAGGTGCAAGAACGGTACTGAGATTGGTGGATGGGTAGGTTCACCTAGGATCAGGTTTCCAAAGATGAAGATTTCATTTAAATTCTTGACTGAGCTTTTCTTTTTCATCAAATAGTTCTTTGCTCGTAGAAGTAAAAGCAGGAAATAAGAAGATTATAATCAACGCTGAGCTTGAGGACTCCTAGATTATAGTGAAGAAATGTTTAGATAAACAGATCACGAATCTTCAATGAACTTGACCAATAGTAGAGATCAATCGACGCGCAGTAGCATGATTACAGGATTTTTCATTCGACTCACTTTATCAGGTAGAACTACAATACATACCTCGTGAAGAGAATCTAAGTCGTTGATCATGAGAGGTCCGCCACCAATTGTTGCGCAATCTGAACTTTACGCAGGAGTTGATGCTGATTCTTCTTCTTGAATCAAATACGCTAAGTTGTACTTCGAAGAAAAACAAATTAGAATTACAAAATAAACAAATAATTATCTATCAATGCTAGAAAATTCTGAAAATGAGAATCAAGTACTAGAATGAAAATCATCGCGGGGGATGCAAAAGCAAATGGATAGAATTTTTAGAAATCAAAATATTCGTCTAAGATGAATACAAAAAGGAAGAAAGTCAGGAGAAAAAATTGAAATCTCGCACTCGAAAAAGAGCTGTAGAATAAGAGATTCACAGGTTGTCACCCGGATATCTTCAACGTGTTCCTTTCTGTTCAGATGCAGGCATCTCTTGTGAAGACGATCTGTGGCTTTCGAACTCAAACGCTCACTGGAGGCTTCATGATCAAATCCGGGAAGAAACAAAAAGCATCAAAATATGAATATCAGTATCAACATTCGGACTAGACTATAACTTCCTCTTTCACCTTCGCTTTTCAGGCAAAAGAGAAGATGGTGGACTCGGCTTTTGGGGTGGCTCTAGTTGTTGTGGATAGTCGTTTTATACTACAACTGCTTTCTACTTGTACTTACACGAGCGACTTAGTGGTACCCCCTAGTAGATCGATAGAAAATGGTAGTTGAAAGATAAATAAAAGTCGGTAGTCCTTCTGTGGCTGCACAAGGTCACACTGTGGTGGACGGCGAATCACCTCCTATCCTATCCTCTACACCGCTATTTTTGACGTGAGTGAGTAGGTAGAAGTACCCTGATTGGCTTCTTCCTCGCCTACTCCCATGTCCACTTGATTGACTTTTTATTTATTACACAACAAGATGAACCAATAGGTACTACTAGAGGTACATTAGGATTAGGAGTCCTAGACGTACATACTAGACCTGCTGCTTCATCAACCAGCTTGTCCAGCACACAGGAGCACATCAAAAATATGGAGGCTGTTCTCGGTCGGTTCACCGACCGATTCCAGCGCGTGCTGGATCGATTTCTGAAGGAAAAGGGAACCGATCCCGACGTGAAGTCTAGTTTGCAGAGAGTGCTGAAGGATGTGCTCTCCAAGCACGAAAGATACGAGACAGCAGCTCATTTCTGGGAGGATCTTCAGCTGGTTTTGGAGGATGCTATCCCGACTCGCGAATCACCGGCTTCGAAGCAAAAACTCCACAACATGCGCTACATTAACCTGGAAGCTGCCAAGGTTCTATTTGATGACTATTCTTTTCAAGTTCTATTTGATGACTATTGTTTTCAAGTCCGAACCGACTAACATCATCATTGTTTTCAAGTCAAAGTGGTCACTCAGTGCTGACTCCATCACCGATTGGAGATACATGACATGACTCCATCAGAGAAGGTCGTTATGAAGATGTTCTCGTTGTGCTTGTGCTTTGATATAATTTGCTTGATGATGTGGTGGTCACCGGCGTCATCTTGATGTTGAGATCGTTAGCTCAAACTGAAACTATATAAGAGCTCTGATGTTTGTTGGAGATAAGAGGTGTAAAATATTAAATTACCTTATTCATTGTTCACCAATCAGTAGATTGTATTTGTAAGTTTACTCGACGAGGAGCATTATTGTATGTTGTTCAGGTCCGTTTCTACACAGCCGAAACGGTTTCGACCTTGATGGAGCAGGATGGAGAGATCAGAGCTGAGATCTTGGAGTCTTGGATTGAGACTCTCGATGTGACGGAGGAAGAGGAAAGGAGCAATAGTGAAAATGGCATCAAGGTTCTAGAGGCGGTGCTGAGTTCCTCCATGATCCGAGAAGGCATGACAGGCGAACACCTAAAGCAAGTAACGGACTGTCTGCAAGAGAACGCGGACAAATTCCAAGGAACGCAAGTGCTGCAAGCTTGGCTAGGAACGGCGTCGGCGTCAGCAGTGCCTGTTCCTACTGTAGGTGTAGTAGGAGGTTCACATGGAGTTGGAGACTCCTTAGCGACAAGAAATTCTAGTGGTGGTGCTGCTGCAGGAACAATAAATGTTTCTTCTCATAGTAGTGGAGGAATAAATGTTTCTTCTCATAGTATATTAGGACCAGGTGGTCTTGGAGGTGGACCTTCCTCATCCAATTCGTCGCTCAACGTTGGCAGTTCGGTTCTAGCGCATATCGAAACCGACACGAACTTGAAACAGTTAGAGCAAGCTTTACTAGGTGGAGGAGCGATGCCGCCTAATAGCAATAGCATAGCAGGAGGAGGAGGACCTGGCGGAGGAGCTTCGAGCTTGTTTGGGAGCGGTATTGCGTCCGGGGTAGCCGTTGGCGCGCCACAGTGGACCCGCTTAGGCCAGGATGGCAGTCAGGTGGTTCGCACCGGGAAAATGGAAAAACGAGTCGTGGAAAGAGTGGAGAAACAGAGAAAGCTCCAAAGTGGACTCGGCAGCGTGTTTGCGGCACAAGTGTTTGCGGCACAACAAGCTGGATCAAGCGGGGATGCGCATGCTGAAGCTACACTTGACAGTTTTTTGAATCCACCGCCAGCTGCACCTCTAGATTCAGTTATCGGGGGACCAAAAGGAAAAGGTGCTAAAGGTAAAGGCAAAAAAGGCGCAGCTGCGTCTTCATCCACCTCACCGGAAAGGAGAAAAGCATCTGCAGCAGTGGAAAACCTAGTTGGCATCTTGAAGAAGCCAGGAGATCATGCGATAACGCCAAGAGGCCGTCGCGAACCTCTAGCAGGAGATGAAGGCACTTCTAGTTCCAGAGGGCCGCGGAGAGGAGGACGGGAGCGGGGGATAATGGAAACGCAATCGCCGTTGACCGTGGCTGACATGACCGCGACGGAGATGGATCAGTGTCGGAGTGCAGTAGGAAGACAACTAGAATCCGGTATGGGCATGCAAAGGTCAACCGACGTCGACAAAAAACTGCGCATCACGTTGGATCAAAATCGAGACTGCTTTGGGCTCATCGCTAGACTAGATCCGACAAGCATCCTCTACTTTCCGGATAGGGTCTTCCTCTCGGCGCCGGATTATCTTCCGTACTAATAATTGATATCTAGTGATCATGTCCTTGTACTACTTACAACGTAGTACTAGAACAACATCAAGAACAAGTTATTTTACCAACTCCATCGATCATGATTTATTATAATCTAGTGCAAGATATTAAGACTTTTGACTATCTAAGGACCATAAGCTTATTATAATCTACATCTTCTACTCATTCTCATCTCCCCCACTACATCTTCAGGCACCTGCGCGCATCCGCAACGCAAGTTGTTCGGAAGCTGCCAGCGGATGTGGTGGAGGAAATTGTTGCGGTTCTCAAGCTCCATCTACGGGACCTTCAGGGGAAGGTCATAGAACTAAAGAAAGCACAAAACATGCGACCCGAAGATGTCCTGGAATTGCCACTACACAACAGCGGCATGGAGTTAAGATTGGAATATCAGTCCTCATCGTTATTTGTTGTTCAGTAGAGTCTTCAGCATTCTTCTTGAATATTTTTACCCGCGTACTACTACTATGCAAATACACCTGATACAACTAGACATTACTTGCGATTCATTCAATTTTTTCGTTGCGGGTATTTTTAACTCAAACTCAATGAATAGCACATCCACATGATACAAACGTCGGAGATCCACATGATACAAATCGGCTACAACAATTTACTTTCAATAGATCAAGCTCTAAAATAGGTCCACGCCTTGAAGAATGCGCTGGATTGGAGGGACAATAGCAGTATGCGATGGCGCATGTTTGGGCCGCTTGAGGAGTGTTTGCAGGGCAACAGAGTCCCTGAAGTATTTTTTCATCCTGAGACCGTTTTTCTTGTCGATACGGTGAAACCGATGGTCTGCGTCGATTACGACGACGTGGAACGAGGCAACCTTCTTCTTCTTCAGGCAGGAGCTTCAAGAAATGGAGATATCAATAGTAGTTCTTTTGACCAAGCAGATAGACAAGCTGCAACTGGAGGCATGCTGGATCCTGGTGCAACGGGTAATCCTGTGGTCGCAGGAAACGCAGTAGATAACACAACTGGTGGAGCAGCTCCAGCAGTAGTGGTAGAGCAGGACAACTCGGCGTTTGCGGCTCACTTGCGAGACGCCATGACTACGATGCAGGAAGCCCAAAATTATAGCCACGTGAACACCGGTGGCAGGATAGAAGCGGCGCCGGAGTTACTCGAACGCGACGCAGCGGGAAATCTGGTCAAACCGGTGGCTGATAGTAAAACTGGAGGTGGCGCTAAAAACGCACGAAACTCTGGCGGAAACAAGATGAATGCTAATCCTAATGTGGATCATGGCACCACTGCTGGTGAGCATTTGCTAGACAACAGCGGCGCTGGTGTAGGGCCAGGAGGTCTGCAACAAGGAGGAGCTACAGGAAGCACAAATTCTGGAGGTGCAGCTGCTATGGTAGCAGCTGTGGATCCGTACGCAAACCTCTATTCGGACGCAGCGCGGAACTACTACAACATGCAGCTGCTTGCGGCACAACAGCAGATGCAGCTGCCACAAGGAAGCGGGATCTTTTTCGTGAACGCGTTCCAAGAACTCTGTCTGTTGATTTTGCGCCGCTTAAAGCAACCCCATCGGAAGGGGAAGCTTGCGGATCGGGCAATCTTACCTCTGATCCTGCAATCGAAATATCGAGTCAGCGACGTGAATTACGCAATAGCGGCAGAGACGTTCTGGAGCTATGATGCACCTTGTGAGGTAAAAATGACTCTTCTATCTAAAAACATGTAAGTAGGAGATTATGATTAAATAATTGAAAATTGATATAATTCAATCCATTTAGGCATATTAAGCATCTCCTATCCAATCCATAATATAAATGACAACATCACGTACAGATCTTGTTTCGCACGACTGAGGGTGAGAAGGCACATCCCGATCCTTTGCCGGAAACGGCTTTGCCAGGATACTTGTCGCAGCAGATCGTGCGAGAAGTGAAAAAACAGGGTTGTAGTTGTAAGGTGACGATTTTGACTCAACGGCTCAATTGGAACCGTAAGAGCGATCTCTCGAGGACGCACGGCATGTTCAAGGCTGTTCTAGGCAAACTTGGCGGCCTTTTCTACGATCCGTATTTTCTCTACTTAAAACAAACCATAGACCCGTGGGTGGAGTGGCCTTCTAGTCGCGCTGGGAGACTCTTCAACGCGTCACAAACTGTGGCGCAAAGGGAAGAAGCTTGTCAAGCAGAAATACTGTGCCGTTCCAAGACGATTGACCTTCAGCCGGAAGCTGCCGAAGTGAATCTCAAACGGCAAATTCTAGGTTGGATCATAGCAAGAGGCGGGTCGGTTCCGACTGCAGAATTACTCGAGTTTTTACCGCGCGTCAACATCTACAGCTTGGAGGTTGCATGGCAAGACCCCTACGGGCTTGGGAAGTTGCTCATCCTGCCGCAGAATAGAGTGTTTCTTCGAAGGAGAGAACATCTTCAAGGTGATCATGACAGTCACAGTAGTAGTTCGACGGCAGCGGGAACTAATGACAGCAGCGACAACATTTTGGGTGAAGATGATGGCGACTTGTTGAAGAAGATAGAGCGAGAGATGGCTCAAGACGCCGAAGATCGGAGAATAGCGGAAAGCATCCTCGCGACAGTTGTTTCGGGACATGGTTATGGAGCACAAGGAACGTCTGCGTCTGCTCCTAGCACATCAATAAATACTGCAGCAAGTTGTACTAGTACGATAATACCTTGTGAACTGGTGCAAGCGTTTCGACGGATTCTACGTGATGCGGGTGGGACGCTTACAGTGGAAGAATTGTGCGTTGAATGTGTGAAAACACACGAAAAATTCTTGTCGAGTCTCGTTGTGGCGAAAAGAAGAATCACTAAAGCACATCAAGAACAGATGAAAGCTTTTCAACAACAACAACAACAACAGAGTGGAGCAGGAGTTAACCTTAACGCCGATATTAAAGACAAACCAGAACAAGCAGCAGAAAGTCCAGTCGAGAGTAGTGCTGATGAGTCACAACATGATGTTGAAGACCTTCCACGTCTGTTGGCCGATGAAGCGGACGAAACTGAAAGACAGAAGACTCTGGTAGCCTACACCGAAGTCGTGCAGTATTGCTGCGAGCAACTATCGGCGTCCCTGCTCTTCTACTCACCAGACCGTGTATGGCTGCAGGCAGTCCTGGACGATGTGATTGAGGAGCTGCCTGGCAGTTCTTTGATCGACTATTTTCATTGGGCCACGCCTAAGGCTCCTGCAGCTGCATCAAGCACCAAAGCCGGAGGAAAAGAGCAAAGTGGAGGCGCAACTCTCTCCACTTCCAACGCTGGTGCCGGAAACAAGCGAACAGATGCAAATCGAACGGCGTCTACACAGGATGCAAAACGAAGAAAACAAGGCCCAGCAGGTGACAACAACGATGCTTGTTCTCTTGAAGGCGAGGGTGCCGGAGACGATGAGATAGAAATCCGGATCTTACCACCTGGAGGTGGAGGTATTAAGCAGGCCAGTGCTCAAAACAGAAGTAGTCACAACAAGCCTCATCTCAGTTCCTCTTCCGCCTCCGCGACTAGTACACCGGGACAGCTGCCCCTCTGGTTGTGTCCCGGAGCGCTCGTTTCCTACAAAAAAGCTGCTGTCGGTGAAGACGGTCTCCCTATAGACCACGTGAATGAGGACGACAAAAGTGCGCCGAGACAACATGCTGTCGTTCTAGACACCACAACCTTTAGTGCTGCTAGTGGTACAGCACCACCAGCTTCCTCCACCGTGGCCGGGAGAGTCAAAGTAAGACTTCTTTCCTCGCAGGAGGACGACCAACTAGGAGGTCAAGTAGATCATCGTGAGGAGATGATTTTCGCTTTCCCTGTTGAGCTGCTGCCCAAAGTAGCAGAGGTGAACAGCACAGTTCGCGTCGTCGGCACAGCTAAAGAAAGAGGACAGTCTGGCTTGCTCATAGGACTGAATCGGGGAACCGCGATGAATGCTGGCACGACTGGTGTGGTTCAACTCATCGGCAACAGGTACATCACCCTCCCCCTTGAGAATCTAGTGCCCATAGCTAGCGGTGGAGGTGGTCACGGGACGGGCTACCACTGAACACGCTCACGCATCTTATTCTTCTTATGCCTGCCGTCGTTCATGGAGGATGTTCTCACAACTAATTGCAAAAACAAGTCAACGCATGATCATAATGACAACACAGTCATCGCATACACCAGAACAACTTCTACACCGCGCATTATGGATGTTCATGCTCATGTTGCTTGAATACGATTCATCTTCTGTCATACGAATACGATGTAAGTACCCTTCTGCTTCCCACATGATGCTCGGTCATACACATATCGCGCTTGTTTTAGAGTCCTCGATTTCCAGGTTACTTTGTAGTGATCTAAGCAAAATAGAAAGAAAAAGAAAGAAGATACCGATCGATACGCATCTTCAAACTATCTCGTCGGACGTCCGACGCGCCTCGTTCGACACCGCCTTCCCGACGTTATTCACAGAGTGTTCTGCAATAAAATCTTTTCGTTGAATCTAAAAATTGACTGCTCTACGCTGAATCTAAAAAATGATAACCGCCCGTCCAGCAAAGGAGACAATTGCCCTTTCTTGCAGGAGAAAAGCGACAATTCCAGATGAATAGCAATTTCTCATGATGGTGCGATGAACAAGATAAAGAATTCACAATCTACCACTAGTTCTAGTGCATATCGGTAGTTGTACGTGTCAAGTCTTGATAAAGTAGTTTCCGATTATTCATACTTTCTTGCGTTCCTTGTCGTAGTACTGATTCATGCGATGCTAGTGCTGGAATTGAAATTATCCGATGGTGATGTTCGTATTCAAATATTGGTATTGATGTCGCGGCTCACAACTTCTTCTCAAATCTTCACAGGTCTTTTTGGAGTTCTAGACTGTAATATCTCATAATTTGATGGAGCTGTGTTGCGAAGACAGCTGTCGTTGATTTTTACTCAGCTCAGATATATATGACAGGTCCTCAAGCCAATCCCCTCGTCCCATGATGAATTAAGTACCAACAACTTCACCTCGTTTTATTCAATTCTAAGTTCTAGTGCAGGGGTGAGTACTCTAAAGCTAAACGACCTACAATCTAATCAAATCTATCATCATCAATATTGATTTGATGTTCCCTTGATATATCCGTCCTCCAATGAGTATTTTCTCCACACCATTCTCTTCCAACGATTGATGATCTCCTCTATGTGTTGGACGACTAAATGTACAAACAAGACGGATTGGCGACGGAGAATTCCTCTATTCTTCTTGACCTTGTACAACTAGTAGTTGTACAACTAGTCAAGTAGAGTAGCAGGGCGAGACGAACGAGAGCAGGCAGCACTTGGTCCGGTGCAGAAGCAACTACATTTTGATATCGATGAAGATCGGATCCTGTGACCGGACTGCGTGTGGTCGCAGCTCGGAACGAGGAAAAATATAAGCTCCTCATCTTACATCATAGGGAGGATCAGTCTTGGGCAGGAGCAAGGTTTCCATAAGTGCTAGTCCTGCACTCACCACGAATTTCGAAAAACCAATTTGAATTATTTTTATACATCAAAAAGCAGAAGAACATCAGCATCTTGATTTCGGCGTCCAACTTGGAGTACAAAATGGAGCATCAGGAGTGGGACCAGTGGGGTTGGCCTCAAAATGCTGGATCTTGGGGAGCAGGTGCTGGTAGGAAAGGAGCTGCATGGCAGACTGCAATGCCTGCGGCAGGAATTCCACCTGTACATACAGGATATCATGTTTTATGGCCGCTATTAAGATGACGTATAACTATAATATAATTACCTACGTAGTACTTCTTTATCTAGTAGTAGTAAAAATACTGTCGTGCTTTTAGGTTGGATATATCAAATCATCATGATTCGACGAGAGCAGTAAACAGTCAACAACCACATGAAGATTTTTAATTTTTCCATCGGTAGTTAGACTTTGACGACTTCTTCGTCGTCAATGTCGATGTAATTATCCTTGATTTTTATGCCACCTGCTGCTCATCTTCTTTCATTCTTTGCGTATGCACCGGCTGCGACAGCGGGGACCGTGCAAATCCCACTTGCCCGAGGAGCAGCCGGCTTCGGCGCCAGTGGAGGCTTCGGACAGACTGGTGCTACTTCTTCCTGGGGTGGAGGAAAGAAGGGACACGGTCGCTACGCTGGGTTGCAACCAAGCGGTGCGCCGATCAATTTTGACATTCCAGAAGCTGAGGCTTTGCCGATTGACGCGTTCAAGCGACGGATCGTGCGCCACTTTTTGTTAAGGCTTCCCCTAATCCATCCCTGTAAACATCCCTCAAACATTTGCTTTTTTCATTTCCGGAGGTTAGATAGGATACACTGATGCATGGATGATCACGGCAAATATGTGCCCCAATACAAGGGAGACACTGACGCATGATATGCTTGAGGGATTTCCACAGGGATGAACAATAGGGAAGAGCTCTAATTTTGAGGCATCGCATCACGTGCATTCAAGGTGATACGGGTTGCGGGAAATCGACCAGAGTACCCGTCTACTTGAAAGAGATGTGGGATTCTGGCGTCATGCACAACCCAAGGCAAATCTTCGATGACGCTGAGCTGCAAGACATGCAACAGCTTATGAAGAAGAGCTTCTAGTTCAAGTTCTAGAAATACTTGTTAATCTCGTGAGGAATATCTCCTGTTCTTGAACCTAAAGCTATATAAGCCTAAGAATTGGAAGGGGTCGATGAACAGGATCCCACACGGAACCTAAAAAGAATACGAAGCTGTAGCACGCACGCAAGAATAATGTTTACTCGTGGTACCTTGATCTTTCTTCAGAAGTATCAACGATAGATAATCCACGTACCTTGTTGATCTTTCTTCAGAAGTATCAACGTTACTAGATAATCATCCAAGTACTAAAAATGCAGCACGATCCTAATATCCCACGACATCTTCAACTTCCCACTTTCATATTGCTACAAGCGGATGATTTCTACTGTGATATGCCTCGACTGAAGGTCTTGGTGACACAGCCGCGTCGTATCGCTTGTATTTCCTTGGCCAAACGCGTCGCCAGTGTGCTTGGAGAAGAGCTCGGAAATTCCGTAGGGTACCAGATTTCTGGTGACACTGCCGTGAAAAAATCTACCCAGATCGTCTTTGTCACTACGGGTTACTTGCTACAAGTCGTGGTGAACAACCCAGAAAGGCTGAACGAATACTCGCACATCGTTCTGGATGAGGTACTACAAAGAAGAATTATTTTTCACGGCTTAAATTTTTTGATTTTTTTATGTAACTACTAAGTAGATGATGTCCATGTTGTACTTCTTCAAGTTGACAATTAGAAACGTCTACTATCTTCTACAGCTTCACGTTCTTGACGTGGTGGTCTTCATCTAAAAAGCCCTAGTAGGTCCACGAACGCGACATCGATGCCGATTTGGTGAACTTGGTCGTCAAGCTTCAAATGCAGAGCTCACATTTCCGCTTGGTGATCATGAGTGCGACGCTCCAGGGTGACTTGTTTGGAAAGTACTTTTGCGAAGGGCGCAAACGCGTGAACCCGATTCAAGTGGGTGCGAAGCGTTTCGACGTTGATGAGATCCATCTAGATTTAGGAGTAGGTTAAAGGTGCTTTTGATGTTACCGTTTGTTATGCCTCTCCTATTAAGGGAGAAAGGCATAACAAGCGGGGTAAGCGAGCACTAATAGATGAACTACCTCTAATAGATGAACTACCGGACTGCGACGCTTACAGCTTTAGTCCGGAATCTGCAGACGCGATTCGCAACGGGATGTATCAATTCAGGGAATTCCGAAGATTTCAGAAACCACCGAAACCAACTGGGACATCTAAGGAGGATCAAGGAAGTGACACAGAGGAGGAGCATGAAACGCCGGCGCCGGGGCAGGTAGTCAACGATGAACCAGATGATTAAATACACAATCTTCACGACTACGGAACCCCGATACTGAATGATCAACAACGGCTCCAGCATCTACTTCTCATTCACTCATTACATGCATTCGTCAGAGAAGAAAACATGGCAATTTTAATTTACAATTTAGTACTTTCTTCTATTCTCTCCAAAATCTACCTCTTGTCTCTCCAGCATCTACTTTCTTCTATTATCTCGAAAATGATCAATCAATGAATCAATCAATCAATCAATCAATCAATCAATCAATGAAACAAATGCACGCCAGGCAACAGGAGGCGCCGCTTTAGCCGCTTTGCAGCAGAAATCACGTGGGCGACCGCGCGGGCGCATGCCGCATGCGACCATCACAAAGGATTTCGAACTTGTAGTCAAGGAGATTATTATGCAGAGCGCGCGCGGTGGTGAGGGCATTTTGGTTTTCTTGCCCGGTATTGGCGAGATCACAGAGTTGCATGATCAACTCTTGCCTCTAGAGCAGATCGGAACCAACGCCAAAGGCAGTGGAATCGAGTACCGGATCTTTGTGCTGCACTCTTTGATCCCGAAGGACGAGCAGGAGAGTGCGGTGTTCAAGGCGCCGAGCGAAAAAATTTGCCACGTCATTTTGGCGAGTAACATCGCAGAATCATCGCTGACCATTCCGAATATCAGGTATTTATTTTCGATATCAACGACCTTTAACAACTTCTGGCTCATTTGGATGTGGAGGATGTCCTGGCTACAACAAGAACAACAAAGGTCTACTAGATTGTAGTTTTCCTCGTTCACAAATAACTACCTGCTAGTATTTATTCTTATAAATATATCATTTGCATTTAATTGCGTTGCTTTTATTCAACATCCTAGGATAATTCTTGTATCTTTATCAGTTATCTTCATGTTTCCACACCATAAAAAACACAGATACGTGATCGACTTCGGTCTGCGTCGTCAGTTGGTCTACGATTCCCGTCGCCACATGTCCTGCCTTTCCACCACGTGGGTGTCGCAGGCCAGCGTGAAGCAGCGCATGGGCCGTACGGGTCGCGTTTTCGCCGGAACCAACATTCGACTGTATACTCGCGGGTTCTATGAGTCGCTTCCGGAATTCGATGCGCCAGAAATGGAAACCGCGCCTCTCGAGAAGCTCTACGTCAACGTCAAATTCTTATTAAGGCTCAACATTATTATTTATTATTAGGTTCAACGTCAAATCATTATTATTAGGTTATTGGGTTAACGTCACACTCTTGGTCATTGACCAATTCCTTCCGCTGAAGATGCATCCTCAACGCCATCCTTGGCTTCTTTTTCAAGGGGAAACGGACTCAAGGAGGGGCTCAAGGATGCGACGTGGTAGCTCTAACCTTAGCAGCGAAGTTACCGCCATTTCCGATTGACCCTGGTGGCGTGCCTCGAAAGTTGAAACCACGAGAGCTCTTGCGGCTGACGGCGCAGCCACCTGATACGACCGCCTTGGAAAGGTCAGTGGCGACACTGGTTGAGATGGGCGCACTCACTAGCAATAGCGAAGAAGCGCAACTCTCTTTGCTGGGGCACTTGATGCTCACTTTGCCACTTGACATTTACCTCTGCAGATTGGTGGTCTATTTATGGAAGGACTACTTTTGAAACTACTATCTTCACGACGGTCCTCTTCGTCTTACAAAGCAAGTCGTCTAGTAACTACTAGTACAACGGCAACATAATTTCCCTCATCATCTAATCCTTGGCGCTCTTTTCGGTTGTGTCGCTGATGCTATCGTCATTGCCAGCGGCCTGTCGACGCAAGACCCGTTTACGCTTCCTACCCACCTGGTAATCAAGGACCAGACGGAGTATGCGCAAGCTGTGAAACGGAGTTTCCTTTCCAGAAAGCATTTTGACGCTGGTCAATACAGTGAACCTCTGATGCTCCGCAACATGTTCGTGCAGTGGATGGTCGATTTCTACGATTTCAAGGAAAAGCAGGTTGCGCATCGTCGTGGTTACGTGCAGGAGAACCATCGTGCCAGCTTCACCAAGTTCTCCCAGAATTTCGCCAGAAGCTATGCGGTCGCACCGAAGCGTTGTGTGCACTTGTGCATGAACGTGCTGGATACCGCGACTCGCTTCAAAAAGTTCATCCACAAGGACTCGCAATTGTACGACGACATCTCTCGCTTGATCTACATCTTGTCTCCCTACTACTACGAGGAAGCGAAGCCGAGCGACCTGTTCAACACCTCGGGACCAATCTTGAAGAGTCTCCTGCTTGCGAGCTTTTCTCCGAATCTGCTGATCGGAAACACGAAGCTTCGCGATGGAGAAAATCCCAAGCGGAAGAAGGCAGGGTACTTATACTAACTGTAGATGAGGATGTAACGATACACGAGGACTACTAGGAAGATTCATGTGTTAGTACGTACTTATATTTAACAGAAAGGCAACATGCACTAGGACGAATCTTCCCAGCGTCAACAAAGTGAAAGTTAATCCTTCATAATCCAAGAAACGACCACTCTTGTATGAATTATGAACACTAGGGCTGACAACCTGAACGCGAAGGAAAGTTTAATGCAAGATATGCTAATGAAGGGTATTGATCCGCGGCGAGCAGTTCAAATTGTATTAGAGATTCCGAAGGACATCGAGAGCCGAGAAACGATGAAGGAAGATTTGCAAGAAACGTTTTCGCAAATTATGGCGTGTGATCCGCGGGACATCATTATCAACCTGGAACCGGATTGGAAGAAACTCTATATCGAATTCCGAACCGAGTCGCAGATTGGTACACCAGAGGAAACCGGGAACGCATCCACACTGCAAGACCATCAAGGCGACTATTACAACTAGTAATTATTAAAGCTATCCTTGCAGCTGCACTTCTATTCATTTTTACACCCACCAACAACAGCGCCACGGATTGTCTCTGAAGGTCAAGCTATTTCCCCGAGCAGGCGCAGCCCAACGCTTCAGGCAGGCGAGGACGATGCGGGGCCCCGCGCTTTGCAGTGGGGTACCATTGCCACGCCAGTGCTAAACGCTGCCGCGCCCCTCAGCTCGTGGGCCCTGCTGTCGCTCTCGCGTGCCATTCAGATGAGTGAAGGCGCGCAAAGCGTAAAGCGGCAGACAGCGGCTCACCCGTGGCCTGCCAAGCCCGCCGCCGCGTCAGCGCGGAGGCTGCCTGACGGTTTGCCAAGACATTCGCTCCGGGCCGTTCGCAGAGGCTTCAGTGAATCAGCGAAGCTGCCCGAGCAGGCGCGCAGCCAAGCAGAAGACTAGACCACTAGCGGACCGGACAAGTTGCGCGGCTGAATGTTCAGGAATCCACTGGGGCCCTTGTTGTCGCTTCGCCTCTACCTCTGGCCGCGCAAAGCGCTGCGCCGCACCACGACGGAGAGACATGCAAGGCGGACAGCTGTCGCGGCTGAGTATGTCGCTGAAGGGTGGAGCGCTCGCGGATTAAGATTGTCCCCGCGTCGCTGCAGGATTGCGCTGACGAATTAGACGGCGCGAATTGCGTAGTCAGTGAACCGAGCGCCCAAGCGCGGAGAAGCGTTTGCAAGCAGTGAAAAGCGTCACAGCCGGCGCTTTCTTCTGCGGGGCGCGAGCTTGTCCAAATGGCCCGCGTGTTGCCTAGCTTAGTGAGGACCTCGAACATGATAAGGCTGAGGGATGGCCATGGCTTTGGTTGACTCTTTTGAAGGACGAAGCTGGCGACGCTTCCGGTGCGAGTGGTCTCGGTTTTCGTTGCGGCGAGCTCTCTTGTTGCGAGCTCTCCCCTAGAGCTAGAGGCCGCGCGCCAAGCAGAGACGCTGTTGGGGCGAAGTGGCTAGCGGTTTTGGCGTTGTGCTTGCTCGGGCTCTTGCCTGGACTGGTTGGTGGTTCTTGTTTGGGGGCGGTCTCAGTAGTCTTCACACCCTCAGGCGCTTGGGCTAAATCTTCAGCCATCGCGCCGCTGGCCTTTTGTTATTTGAAAGGGGTCCATCGGGGCCCTCTGGCGAAAGGGGGGAAGTTAGCGCGGCGCGCCACTCTTGGCAAGTGCGGCCAGTTTGGGTGTTGTGCTCTTCCATGTTTGGAATGCACTGGAGAAGGTTAGTAAGGATTTGAGGACGCAGCGCGAGACCTGTTCTTGACCTTGAGAAGCGTAAAGTCTCTCGGGAGAGTTGGGCTCTACGGCGTGGGGACATTCTGAAACGGAAGGGCGTGGCGTGGCTTATGCAAAAAGCTCCACAGTTGGCGGAACTTTTTCCCCCGACCGCCCAACCCCGGGAGAGGTCGGGCTTAGACTGTCTGACCGGAGGGAGCTCTATCTTTGCTTCTGCAGCCCGTTCTCTGATTTCCTTGGCTGCGTCGTTGTTTCTCTTTGGGTCACTAAGTGGAGAGCCGTCGAAATTAAGGGGGACGGGTTAGCGATGCCAGAGGGCTGCCTGATGTCTGGGGGTTAATTTATTAGGGCGCGCTTGCGTCTTCATTTTAGCTTGCTAGTAGCTAGCTCTCGCGAGTTCTTCAGATGGCCAAATTGTGCGCGCTCATTGTTCTTGGAATGCTATGTATAAATACCTTCATCTTCATGCCGATATTGCTTCTGTCTTCGTGGATAGTAACTTAGAGCGAGAGTCGAAATCTATCCACCACAGCTCCTCCACTCGCGATCGCGGAATTTTTCCCGAGTTGTCCGCACTGTGTCGACAAGAAAACGAGGATATCCAGACACTGCCGCTGGGAGCCACGTTAATCGATATGTTTGGTGCTGGGCGTTTCCGCTTTCACGCTCGTTTGGTTGAAGCGACCTTTCATCATCAAGATCGCTACAATGAGAACAAGCAAAACAACGTGATTCCACTCGCTAACACCGACTTAGATGGAACACCGCAAGCTGGGAGGTACTTCCTCATCGACTAGTGATCTCTATCTCATCTAAATACAACTTAACACTCTAAATAATAGAGGATGCTGAAGACGAGTAGTATTTGAAAAGTTTCTTTCCAGGAGGAGAATTTTTTTACTGACGTAAAGTCTAATTGATGACGAGTTGTAGCATTTGAAAAGTTTCTTGCCAGGAGCTGCAGGAGGACCAGGAAGATGAAGAATACTTACACTCGTTTGACTAAGTTATTATAGTACAACTTAGTACTTCCTTTCACCTTCGCCATACTCAAAGAATAAATACATCAAACCTTCACGACTTTCACATCAGCACCTCTGCTCCGGAGGACCAGCACGATTGGGTTCAGGATTTCTACAATGAAACGCCTGACTTGCAAAACTATTGGGGTGGAGGTGGTGAGGATGAGATCTACCTCAATTTCTACAAGCCTATTTCGCCTTTCGAGATCGTGTGGGACGTCTACTCAAACGAAAACATGCTCACAACTCGCAGTGTCGAGGAGCTCCGTTCTGAGGAATACGAGAAGGCCGTAGCACTGCAGGAAGGTGGCAAGAAAGCAAAGAAAAATTATGGTCTGCACTGAACTTTGTGCGAGATCAATTGCATTGTACTAGCAGTTGGTTTACTGAATTTTTCATCTTCACTATTATATATAGAAGGTGGAAGCCCGCCCCGTTTTTTCTACTTAGCAGATCTGTTCCGCCACAAAGAACAACTATTGAGACCTCCTCTAATTCCCGGACGTCATCCGCCTAATGGAGCAGATGCAGCGGAAGAAGATTAAGCCCATCAAGGGAAATTGTACCTGGCGAAACGTCCTAGGCGCGTTGACGAGTTGCAACTTAAGCAAGATGGAACCTGAATTGAGCCAATACTTAGACGAATCTTCGAATGCCGCAGCACGACGACCGAGGTGGCAACTGCCGCAAATCCAACCGCCGATTCCGAATGAGATTGTCGCCTGTTACACGTCTCAACAAGGAGCTAGCGACGTGCAGTACACGGCGCAACAGGGAGGCGCGCAGGTACTACATACTTACTTACTTGGATTTCATGACAGAGTCGACGAGGAGGCCACTTCCACAACAATCTTTTCAGATTGTAAAACTGGAACTGGAAGGCAGAAAACAACCATGCATGACTCTTACTCTTTCTGCGTCACAACTTCTAAAAAAGTAGAAACAACCTGATAATGTTCGAAAATTCATCTCAGGCAGTGCAAACGGTTTGGCTTGACGGTGTGACGATTCTGAGTTGCAACTTTTACGAAAAACCAGTTTCCGAATCCGTCTCCAATAGTGAGCCCAACGAGTCCTGCGTCGACGCAGATCCTAAGGCCCAGCTTCCGAGTCTTTACGCGACTGTCCTCATGCTGGCGTTCTGCCCGAGCAATTATGCGGTACTCGTCGATGCACTCATGGACATTTTTGTCGCTTAGATGATCATGATCGTTCGTTTTGATTTTGTTGATGTTCTGTAATGATGATCTTGATGATGTAGATCTAGTTCTAGTATATAATTTGGTTGTGAGTACTACCTACCCTGTATCATCAAACGCTCTTGTTCCAATTATACAAAACCACAGTCATTCCCTCAACAACAACAACAACAACATCCAATTTATAGGTGAATGTGAGCGGCAACTTCGACAGTGGCCGCGTTTCGAAAATCGAGATCGGATCCCATGCTCCTCTACGCTGCTGTACGCCGGATAAGTCTGTCCACCTGCATATTCGTGACATCGAACGCGTCAATCGTCTGAGGAAGATCATCAGCGACGCTTTCCTGGGTCGGGACACGAGCATGTACGAGCAGTGTCTGGATGCGGCTAAGAGACAGCAAGCAGGCATAGGCTCAAAGCCTGATTTGTATCCGCCAGGGTCCACTCCCTCTGAGTCCAAGGTACGCGACGCCTTCGACCTGCCAGCTACTACCGCTGGAGCCGATGGTGGATTGGCTGCGCACATGCGTGCTGCGACGAAGTCTTCGTCCTACGAGCGCCCTACTGAGACCAACGACTCCGAAGTAGGGGGACTTGAAGTGCCGATGCTCGTGGACTCGCCGTGCGTGCGGAAAGCACTGGAAGAACTGCTTCACAACATCGGGGAAGGGCCGAATGTGTGCAGGGACATGCCAGAAGACATCGAATTCACATTCAAGAACCTGGACATCCACAACTTCAAACACTATTACGATCCAAGTCTTTACTGTGCAGACGCTAATCCGAGCATGGTCACGGGCATCACACACACATTCGACGTGCCTACGAGGGTATTTACTTCAATAAATTCTTTGCTTTTTCAAATTTGGAATTCGATTAGAAGCAGTTAATAATGTGGGAACCTCAGGAATTGATTTCAATTTAAAGTCGATAAAATCAAAATTTTTGAATTCAACTTGAAATAATCATCTTGGAAAACCAAAAATTTTGATTTTATTTTGTTTTAATCAAGTTCAATTTCTGATCAAGCATTTGCTGCAGTGATTCATGAAATTCGATAGATTGCAGATACGTTGTATCAGCTGCATTATTTCTTCGAGATTTTTAGTCAATTTTCAGATGCACCGCAAATTCACACATGAGATCTCTAATATGATTCATTTTGGAATAAAATCAAGAACATTTGAGATACACATTTACAATGTTGGAATCAACAACAATTTCATAAAAACTTTGATTTGTCCTCCAGGTGAAACGAGCAAGTGCATCTGGTCGCGCTAACAAAGACGGTGTCAAGGCCACCACGCCTGGATCTTCCTCAACCTCTGCACTGGTAGAAAGCGACTACTTCCAACAATTCTTCGTCAAAACCTACTACAAGAATCCCTTCTTCAACTGCCCGCACTTGCAGCCGAAGACGCACACCATCAACAACCCGGATTACCATCCGAGTTGGGAGGGCTACGGACCGCAGTATGGGCCCACGCTGCAGTACACCACCGACCCGATGAACAATCTGGACAATTTTCGACTCCTAAAGCCCGCAGTGAGTCTGGAGGCGCTGCGCGACATCCGTATCCGTGTCCTGAAGGAGCAACGAGGCTCGCTCCCGCTGCCGACGGGCGCCGGGCCAACTCCGGTGCTTGGCAAGGGTGGAAAGAACGACAAGGTGAAAATGCCGCAGAAGCAGGCACAGGCGGAGCAGTTGATGCGCCCACAAGAGAAGAAATACCTAGAAACGCTGTATAAGCAGATCGCCGGTTTTGACGAGCCGCCAAAATCAGCCTTGCCGCAGAAAGCAGCGAAGGCGGGTCCAGCTGTGAACAAGCTGAAACCACTTCCAGGCAACATCCAGGGGTTGGCCACGCATGTCCTGTCGGGAGCAGCACACGGCGCTCATCATCCAGCTGGCGGACCGCCCGGGCACGGCGCGAACGCGCCCAACGCACTAGCACTCCAGGTCCAGAGCACGATCAAGCCGTTCCAGCAGGTGAAGAAGAAGAAATCGACCAAGAATAAGGAGAAGCCGTACGTCAAGGGCGAGCTAACCGCGGCGATTGACATCGACAACTGGTTGGCTTCCACCCCTGACGATGACGAGGTCGGAGGCGACGGAGCCGCCGCCGAGCGCGCAGGTGATGGACAGGAAGACGACGATGACGACGATGAAGACGAGAGCAGCAGCTCCGATGAGGACGCTGAGGGAGGGGACGAAACGACACCCATGAGTGTAAATTCAGGTCCTCCCGCAGGAGGAGTAAACAACTCCTCGTCTCCGCATAATGCAGCCGGGGGAAGCCGCGCGGCCGCGTTCACGTACAACCACTGGGGTTCCTCTGCGGCAGCTGAATTGTCGGATACCACTTCTGCCACGCAAGCATCAAGCAAGATCAATCTCGGAGCGTGGGGAGCACCGTCAGGAGCGGCCTCTACCTTAACAGCCTCTACAGGAGGCTGGGGCGCAGCTGCGACCGGAGGAGGTCGACATGACAAGATGAACAACAAAGCCTCGTATCCGTATAATGCCACAGGAGCAGGAGCTTCTACAGGAAAGGGAGGCACTAATGCGGCACCCGGGTTCGGCACTAGTGGCTACGGAGCGGCTGGAGGTGCTTCTGCTGGTGCCGGATACCATGTTCAACATGGTGCTTCTAGTAAAGGAGCAACTTCTACTGGTGCAGGTGGATCATCATGGGCAACTACAACAGCTCCAGGCTTAGCTGCAGGTGGAACGTCAGGAGGACAAGGAGGTGGAGCTCCAGGCTTAGCTGCACCTTCTGGAGGAGGGGCTCCAGCATCATCTCAACATCAGCAGTTTAGTACCACGGCCGCGAACGCTGTCGGGGGCTTTTTCGGTGCCGCGGACGACTCAGATGATGAGGACGAGGAAGAGGACGCCGACACCTCTCCACCCAATACAGGCACACACGCGGAGGCACAACTAAAGGGTGGAGGCACGACTTCTTCTAAAGGTGGAAATAAAGGCGTTGGACAAGCCACCAGTGCGCAATACTATGCTACTCGGAATAAGCAAGGTGCTGGGGGAAAGTACGGCGCACATCTTGCTGCGAGCGGAGCAGGGAAAAATGGCGCAGGAACAAGTGGAGCTGCAGGAGCTGGCGCGGGTTCCTTCGGAGCCGCTGCTGCCAAAGGAGGAGGTCCAGTAGCCGGAGCAGGGGCAGTGAGTTCAGGAGGAACCTACGGAGCAACGAACGCTTCTGGCAATAGTACTAAGGGAGGAGGTGCCCCCGCAGGAGCAACGTCTGGAAAGAAAGGCTCACCAACGGAGCCTTCTTCTAGCGCATCTTCGGCCGCTGAGGCATGGGGAGGCTCTACAGGTGGAGCTGCCTCAGGCTGGTATCCTTCCGCATCAGCGACATCAAAAGGCACGTCTTCAGCAGCTTCAAAAGGTGGCACAACAGCTCAACAAAGTGCTTCTGCAGGAGGTTGGGGACACACTCACTGGGGAAGTAGTGGCTACGGAGGTGGCTACACCGATGGCACTACTTCTGGTGGTGCGACAGGAGCAGGAACAGACTGGTGGTCCACAGGAGCTGCGTCTTCGACGGCGCATGGGTCCAAAGGAGCATTGAGCGGTAAAAAGGGCGTCTCGGCAGCCGCGTGGGGCTCAGCAGGAGGAGGAGGAAAGCAGTTACATAACGCTCCTTGGGCAGCGTCTCCTGTGGAAGGAGGAAAGAACGGCCTCTGGGACAGCACAGCGAAGGGTGCGAAGGCCGGCATGAAAGGAGGCAAGAACGCTGCAGCAGGAGCTTTGGGTGCAGTAGGTGGCACAGCACCACAGCACTACGTTGTTGCGGACAACTACACGAACAGTGCGTTGTATCACACAGGCGCGGTTCACCACCACCCGACCAGCGGCGCGTCCTCGGCTTCTGCAGAGGGAGAAGCAACGTGGCCGCCGGACGGCTCTAACACGACGATCGATCATCATCAGTACGCGGCCGCAGCGGCCGCTCATGTGGCCCACGGAGTAGATCACGGAGGCGCCGTTTTAGGTGCGGACCAGGACTACTACGGAGGCGCAGGGTACACAGCGAGAGCTGCTGCCGCGGCAGCAGCAGCACAGAAACCCGCAGCGAAAAACCCGGGGCTTCCAGCCAACCCTCCGCCGCATGCGCCAGGCTACCTCACGAAGACACCGGGCGGAGGAAACATCAGTGCAGCCGCTGTTGCACGTGCGTGGGACGCCGCACAGACTGCAGTTTCCTGGGGACAGGAAGTCGGTCTCGGCTACGCGCAAACAGCCGCCGCCGCCTCCGCTGTACCAGAGCACCATGATTACACGAGCAGTGCTGCCGTCACTGCAGGAGCTGTACCAGGAGTAGATCATTACTATGCGACGCAAGCGGCAGTCGCAGCCGGAGCCGCTGCAGCAGCCGCAACATCGACGCAACCCGTAGTAGTGCAACGTCTAGCCGAACAGCATATCGATCCGACCACTGGCGTCCCCTACCAGACGCGAAAGAAAGCGGGATCTGTACTTTTTTTATTGTCGATTCCTCCATCAAACTCCTGTTTAGGTCGTTCTTCTACTTAACAGCATTGTAATTCATTGTATTTTATTTGTTGTCACATTGTTCTACTTATTTTTCGGGCGGCATGAATTAGAATTTGAATATGACGAACTACTACAAATCTCTGTAGCCGACGGTCACATCCTACTCAAAAATCTTAAACAAATAACGGAACGACCTTCCCCACTCTTCCACGACCGACGAACCTCAGACGCAAAGCGCCACCGGTGTCGATCATGGAACGAAGAAGAAGTCTCCGTCGTCGCCAGAGCAGGGGCCTTCCGGTGACATTCCTAATGGCTGGAAGGAAGCGCAGGATCCTAAGACTGGTCGCAAGTATTACTGGAACGTGGCCACAAAGCAGACTCAGTGGAAGAAACCCACCGCAGCTGCCACGGCAACTGCAGGAGCTGGTGGAGGTGGTGCTACTAGTGGAGCTAGTACAACTGGAACTACAGGAGCAGGCGCAGCGGGAACTAGTGCAACGGGAGCTGCAGCTGCAACCGGTGTGACAGCTGGTGGTGTGACAGCTGAGCAAGCCTCTGCAACAGTAGCTGGACATGAGACCGCAGGAACGGGATCAAATGTCGCTGAAGCAGCTGTTTCAGGAGCAAGCAAAGTAATACTTGTTACACATTATATTCATTTTTTGTCCTAAGCTGCTAATATCATCTAAGAATTTTCTTGGTTTTTGTTCTTCATCACCTTCTTGAACTCGAAGTATGTTTATCCTTGACTCTTGTAATTGCTTACTCACAAAAACTTGCCTCAGTTATCAGCATCGGCGCAAGAGTTCAGACCTGGCGCGGAAACGGAGAATCGAAATTTTGAGCATTACGCAGCTACGGCCCATAGTGCTGCTGCGGCGGCGCACCCAGCGGCCGCGTACCAGTTGATTCACCCGGCGGCCGCGCTTCACCACCGAGCAGCCGCCGATCACGCCGCGTACTACTACGCGGCCGCGCAGCATCCAGCCACGGTCGCTGCTGCCGCGGCGCAGCAAGAGGCGGCGGCCTATCCACTCGCAGCTGCCGCAGCATACATTCATCCAGCCGCATACCACCCAGCCGCAGGCGCAGCCGCAGGAGCTACCCATGCCGTCACGTATCCGCATTTGGCACGCACTGGAGCGGCAGCAACGTACATGGACACCACGTTTCATCATGCTGCACAGTAGCTTCGAAACGCCTAGTTGGTAATGGAGGTATTAACGCAACATGATCAATAGTAGTTCGGAATAAGAGCGAACACAAGAACGACAACGGTATACTTCTCTTCACGCCTGGTCCTCGGTATACACTCACGCTCATTTAAGTTGATGTTCAGAATCAAGGAAGAGTCACATCTTCTTACATGTTCATAATTTAAGACGAAGCTCCTGTCAGGGAAAAATTACATCTTCTTACATCATCAGCACCGTTTTTACAACCGCAGGAAATGTATCATCCCGCCGATGGCCTAGTATCGTCATTTGGGAAGATGTCGTATGATGATGCATGATAAGATATGACGGTGTGTATCCTCTATGTATGTGTTTACAACAATCATTTTGATATAGTAAAACTAGAAGTTGCAATAAAAATATATCCTATACCTATTCTTGTTCCTGATCCACTACTAGTCTAAGACTCTCCTTCATCTACATCAGGTGAAGACAGTGACTTGAGGTAGTAAGAACTTTCGTTTGTAGTAGTTCTGATGAATTATCACAAGACGTTTGGTGCAGGTCGTGCCACGCACCTATGTAGCTGCAACCACGACTCTTGCTTCCATCGTTCTCCCTTGTGGAGATGTCAACAGTCGTGTACTAAGACTGTTGAATCCTTGTACCAACTGTAGATGACAGATTATTAATCTGTAAGCAGAATCCTATGATATTAATCTTTGTGTCTTATTAGAGAACCGCGTCGTCGAGTGGTTCGCTAATCGTCCTATAATTTGAACTTCCGCCAGCTGATGTCGTGATCTTCAAGTATGTAGTTTTATAAGACTACAACAAACTATTACTATAACTACGTCAGAAATCGTAGTCTTCACAGATAAACTTCTAGAAGACTGTTAAAATCCTGTCATGTTGTTGACCAAACCGCCCCTACTATGATCTACTCAGTCTGGAACTTTTTGAACTAGGTCAGTTGGTTCAACAAGTCTACCTAGTCTAGCACAAATTTATACTTGAAATCATGTGGAGGTTAGCCATAAAAATATCCACCTCGTCTATGCTGACCTACCCAAAAAGACGTTGGAGTGGATTACCTACTTGTCGCGGCGCGACTAAGATCATGGAAGGGTCGAGTACCCTACCTAGTAGTACGGTGCAGCTTTCGAGCAGGTCCGATGTGGTGACGACCTAAAAAAATATTCCACATGAAACTACAAATTCTTATTCTTTGAAAATATGTTAATTTTTCACTCGTCCCGTTCCTGATTGATGTGAAATTACCGAGTTTAATAGGTTAGTTAGATAACCATAACACGAGAAGTTTTTCATTTGAGTTTTTATTTTACATGAAGATGTTACTCAGGTTAGAAAGTACTGCCTCTGCCAAAAATAACCTGGTGAGGAGTCAGTTGTCAGATTCCTCGTCCCTTCTAGATACCAACATGACCACCATCAATGAATTTGATGAATTGATTGATTGATTATAAGAGTAGTCATTATCAATATCTTGTGCTTCTTGAGTGTTGCTCGCTGTGTTTCTGAATGTATGATTTGTGTTGAAAGAGAATGTTGACTATTTTTAATATTGAGGAGGAGCAAAGAAAACGAAGAGAACAACTACCCTTCTTGATGATGCATTCGACCTTGGACGCGCTAGATCATGATGCAGAGGACACATCCGCGACAAGACTACAACTACGTCCACCTTCAAGAAGAATTATGAAAAAGACAATATCCGCCAACCAAACCGTACAATTCGCCATGTGACTTATTTTGGTTTTTGAACTTTTTTGTTATATAAGGATAGTACCCATGTACTGTAGTTGTTGTCATTCCTATTGACACCAGAGTTCTTGCAACATGCTCTCATAGGATTGCGTGTACAGTTCTTCATCGTGATTCGATGAACTGTTGTTTTTCTCTTCTTGCATGAACGCATCAGGGGTCGGTCAGAGAGATTGAGGATATCATGTTCGAGCGTCAAAAACTACCTCCAGAACAGGTAAATTATGAATGAATGAAGGGTCAAGTAGTTCAAGGGTCAAGTTTTTTGAATAAGAACGAGAAGTAATCGGTTCCCCGCGCCTGTTCGACTCCTGAGTTGTTCGCCGCGTTGTGAGACATCGTTGCCATGCTCTGTCATCGGTTTTGATCACTTTGTACTCGTACTCGTTTCCTCATCTTGTCGTCCAACTATTTTCTTGTCGAAGAGAGCTTAGTATCACTACTTTCTTGTTAAAATACAATATCAAAGTGCCAGTCTTTATTCTATTTAAACCCATTATATCATCTCGTACTCATCCTGCCTAAAAAAAAAAGAGCATTAAAATCTAGAAGTACTTTGTGAGACCGGCATGGAAATAGAAAAAGTAAAACTTGTTCTCACTGGGACCGGGTGTAGTTGACGAAACAAAAACTGAAAGCCTCTCAAGAACAAACAAAACCTGAAAGCCTCTTAAGAACAAACAAAAACTGAAAGCCTTTCCTTTCCTCAAGAAAATACACCAAAAACAAACAAAATATAGCTGGAGATATCTTGAGTAGGAGCTCTCGTGACGACTAAGACTATCCACCAAACAAGGTTCACAAAATGCACGCCACAGGAGGACAAGATGCTTTCGACCGGAAGAGGTCGACGGGCCTCAAGGGGAAGGTCCAGGATATGGCCTACTCCCTTCAGATGCAGAACGAGGAAATCGGTATCGAGAAAAATCAGCTCGAAACGATAAAGAGCGAAAACTTGAGCAGTTCGAACGGGTACAACTTGTTGATGAGTTCCTTCATCCTATTCTTGTTCAAGTATTGTTCGTTGTAGTTGTACAACTCACTCAACATCAACATGTTGATAATCTCAGACAAGTTCTGGTGAGCATCATTTGAAAAACGTTAGTCACGACCATGAGATTGAGAAGTGCTATTCCTGCCATCAACTTTTTTTGATATTGGTTTGTATTACGTAGTCGTTGTTGTACAACTTTTCTTCAACATGATGGAGTTTGTTGCGAGAATGAAGAATCCTCCCGACCACAGACAAAACGTAAACATGATCTTCTAAATCTAAAAATTTCCACCACCAGGTTGCAAAACAAGCGTAAACATCTTCTAAATCTAAAAATTTCCACCACCAGGTTGCAAGGTCAATTGGGAGATATCAAGCGTTATTTTGCCGCAGACGTGCAGCGAATGGAGGAGGAGTTTCGAGTACAGGCTAACTTGCAGAAAAGTGAGAATGTCCGACTCCAACAGCAGTTGACGACTTTGAAGTTACGCATTACAGGAGATACTTAAGTAAACACATAACAGGAGATACTTATCATGATACAGGAGATACAGGAGATACAACTTATCATGATACAGCCTACAGGAGATACTTAACTAATAACACCTACTGATACAACTGATTAATAAAGACATCCTCCTTGAAAGACATAACAGGATATGATAAAGGAGATACTTATAACTGAATATAGACATCCTCTAAAGGAGAAGAAGTGTCATGCCGTATACGCTTACCTTGTCGCAGGTGAGCCAACTCCTATCCTAGTATCCTATCCTACCCTACAACTTCAACCAGTTAGGACCTCTCATCTTCTATGAGCTAGGTGATAGGCCTCTAATGAACGGAGAAAAGACGTCAGTGCATCAGCAAATCATCGCACTCCAAAGGCGCATCGAGGAGATCGAGGAAGAAATTGGTCACGACTAATCTTCGAGCGAATCATCGGGAAAAAGAGGAGAAGGAGGTAAGTACCTACAACTTTTTGTCAGTACTTTTTGGAGTTAACGAAAGAAAATCGATACTTGTCGGATTCAATGAGACAACTACAAGTGAAATCTTCATCTTCTTGAAGCTACAGGTAGCCTTGCTTCTTTCGAGACATGTTGAATAAAAACTAAATTTTCTTGAAGCTACAGGTATCCTTAGGGGGGCGGTCACGTTTCGAGACTGCTGCGCAAGTATGAGCAAGGATGGCCAGAGTAGTAGATGTAGACGTGGGCATAACATCTTCGTCTTAGATTTTGTGACTGCAGAAGTGCTAATAAAGTAGTAGGTTGTTATTTCATTGACATCATTATGACATCCAGATTTCCTTCCTAAACAAAACGAACACTATTCAACAGCTGAACAATATCAATAGATATTTCAACATCATCATTTCTATTATAGTGGACCGACGTACAACAACAGGTAGTACTTACATAATAATGAACAAGTTACAAGTAGTACCACGACAATGAATACGATTTCCACAACATCAACTGCACAGATGATACAGGAAAACAGGAACGGAATCTGGGAAATCGAAATTGTAGTGGTAAAATTATAGGCGCAAACCGAACGACCGGTACATGGATATTGTAATTCTGTATCAAAAGAATCCAACTAGTACAACTAGAAGAGGCAGAATGACGATGACCAGTAGACGAAGAATGAACAAGAAACAAGACGAAACCATAGTGCGCTGAACCATAAATGTACTTGTATATTCAAGACTAGCATTGTAGAAATTCTTTCGAAGATGATGATGTGGGGACGATAGAAAACGTCGAGTGAAGGTCCTGCTCGACTCGAAGCCTGCGGAAGTAGCAGAAGTAGTGTTCAACTTCTTATATTTTCGAAAAAAAATGTTGATCAAGAGCATGGATATTCATGATTATCAGTCGGTTTGCTTCTACAGTTCATTGAGCGAGGCTGTCAGTGCGACGAGTGCTCTGTCCTCTCCTCGGTTTCTGTTCGGTCGGAACGGTATTTAGTGTGATCTGGCTGTATTTACTGTTCTGTCCTTCTCCTGCCCTTCCTGTCTTCAAAATTTCAATTTCATTTACTAACGAGCGAAACTCTACCGCGACTGCCCCCCTCCACACCTACACCTCTCTCCCGCTACAATCTGTCCTCTGCGCACAGCGCGTTAGAAGCGTAAGAATTTGATTGGTAGTATCTATCCACTTCGACTGTTTCTTGATGTAGTTAAGCCACATTAAAAGCAGAGTTCCAGAAGTAGATAAGACAGGAAGTCGAAGTAGAGACCTATTAGGCACATTGATCTTCAGTGAATTACTACAAGGAGTAGAACTACTTCAGAGCAGAATCTCCTAGAATCCCTTAGAAGAATACTACATACGACAGTCTCCTGCTTTATTGTTAAAAATACCGGCAAGACGAAGAGAAAAAGAATGTCATCGTCACAGCCAGCTGACGACTCGTCTGGCTCTGGGTCGGGCTCGGGAAGCAGCGACGAGAAGTCAGAGCGGTCGTCGTCCTCCGTCTCGGTGACCGGTTCGTCTTCTAGCATTAAGTAGAAATTGAAATCTATTTTTCTGTTCAATCACACCCAGAACAGAAAAGAACTAGTAAGTACTTCAACTCTGGCAACCACTTAACTTGTTTTGTCAACAGAATATAAGCTACTCAAAAGGAACTCAAAGCAAGAGCCTCCTCCTCCTCCTCTAATCCTTACAATAGTAACTCGTCCAGTGACGGAGTTGTCGATGAATTTTCCGATGGGGCCGCGTCGTCTGCTTCCAGCTCTCAGAAAAAGGGTAAAAATGGGGGTCGTCCGAGTGCTGCAAGTCGTGCCGAGTCCTCTGGAGGGACGCAGCGTGCGAGCAAAAGGAGCTCACAACGTCCGAGCAAAATGGGAGCAGTTTCTCCAGAGGGCGCAAGTAGAAGTAGTCGTGCAGGAGCTCCTTTTGGAGGATCCAGCACGTCGTCGCCTTCGCGTGCTGCCGGTAAAAAGACGAAAAGCATGATCAGCCTTTCTGCAGCAGAGCTTCCGAACTTTCAACAGATGGCAGAGCGTCCTCCAACACGGGACAAGGCTGCTGAGCAGAAGCGAAGGCTTAGTCAAATGCGACCCCGTAAAAAGAAGAAAAAGCACAAAAAGGACCACGAAGCAGCATCTCCAAAGCCACCGCCATCTCCAAGTCGGACGCCTGGCGGTCGAGCGTTGCCTCCAGAGCCGAAGAAGCAACACGTGACCGTCACAAGGTCCCGACCCCCCGCGCCAGGTGTCGTCGATTTTCTCCACGTTAACTACATGCAACAGTTAAGGCCTCCCCTAAGCAACTAAATACAAACAATTTCGTCTGATAATAATTAAGTCATCTCCTCCTTTAGCAGGCTTTTTTTCGATTTTCCCCTTCTCTCTGAGGTGTGCTGCAAATCTTGACTGGCTTCTCCCTTTCTATAAGGTTGAGGCTTAGGCCCAGCGGCGCTCAAAGCACTAAATAAAACAGCCGGTTAGTTTTTACCTCTAGAGATCTAGCCCTTTCAACAATATAATGAAGATCGCCCGGAGCACATAATTCATCTTGTTCTTGTTGAGAAGATGAAGATTGAGAAGCTGAAAAGTTCCGGTATTTGGTATAGCCTGATTTTGATCATGATAAGGAAAAACCAGAAGAGAATCCTTGTGATCAAATTCAGGTTACCAAATACCGGAACCATTCAGCAGCATCGTCGTTCTGTGATTTCTTGGTCCTCTCCTTGGTTGTGGTCCTTTTTCGACAAGGGGAAAAGACGTCAAAGTCAAAGATTGAGACGCTCTCTTTTTTCGATATTTTTTATAGGTAACAAGGTCTTCTAACTCACGCAGAAGCAGTCCGTTTGCAGCAGCTAGAAAGTGAGCACATGGTGTATTGGGATGTCTTCTACCGTGGGATGGATCTAGGTGGGGAAGCTTCGACCAGTACAGGGGATAGCGGCATTCTATCGCAGAACAGCACCTTTGCGCCAATCGCTGGCAAGTTCGTCAAAGCCTTGTCACGCGTTCACACCAGTCTGCTCACGAAAGCGACAACGAAGCGAAAGAAACAGCGGCCCGACGACTCTGACGACGATCCAGAGGCCGCCGCTGCTGCAGCCGCCGCAAAGGCGAAGCTGGATTCGGACAAGGCACTCATATCTTGTGTCAGACATGGTCGCAGCGCTTGCAGCTTGATCTGCAATACTGCGAAGATCTACAACTCGAACTACGCCATGGAGAACGTCGTGGATCACTCAGGATCTAAGAACCAGGCCAACCCTCACGGCGCTAGTGCGGGGACCGCTTCGAAAATCCTCTTTGGGGGCGACGGCGTATCGGACTCCGAGAGCGAAGAGGATGATTTAGCCTACGTGGACGCAGCAGGGCCAATGGGGGACTTAAACAAGTTATCATGTAAAATGTACTAAAAGTAGTGGTCAATCTTCTGAATCTGTCTTTGAGCACCAGTTGTCGATGATATCTTCAGTACTGGTAGCATCGCTGGTTGCACCATTAGAAGCAGACCACATGTTTCATACAACTATGTATTACTTCTAGTACTAGTTGTAGATCATGTAGAAGACCACAGTCTACTCTGCCTCTTCTTGACTTTGGCAACTTCTCGTCTCACGACCTGACAACTCTAATGTATCGCGCAACCGCCCGCGCTACCACCATCAAGGAGCGTTTAACTGCTCGCCGGAGCTCGATCAATAACGAGAGCGAAGCACGCACATCGCTGACGAATCCAATCGCGAATTTCAATGCCGCGAATGCAGCAAAATTCCTTGATCTTTCGTCTGAAGCCAGTCGTGTTGTCGCCGAGTTGCTTCCGGTGATTCTAGACAGGCTCTTTTTAAGGCTGTACCTAATACATCTTTGGACGTATCCTTGGAACAACGTATGGAGGAGTATCCCAAGCGAATACTCCCCCATACTTTTCAAGGATGCACTTGAAAGATGAATTACGGACAGCTCTAATCTTTCCGACTTCAATCCCGGAAGGCGCACAGTGGGGCGCCGCCTGTGAAGAGAACTGCTCCTTCTCGAAGATTCGTCCGGGTATTACGTATATGGAATTTCTCCAGCGCATGCATGACGACGTGCTTTCGATCGACGTTTCGACACTGCCTAACGGAAAGGTTCTCGTAGAACAGCTGCAGAAGGAGCGGAAGAAACTGGAGGAAGAAAATGGGACCACTGATCAAGAGGAAGAGGCAGCTGATGGCACGGCGAATACGTCGACCGGAAAGGGGGACTTTGCAGTTGCGTCAGCAGCACGCCAGTCGTTCGCAGCGACGAGCAAAAGTACACTTCTACTGTGTCTGCTCTTCGATATATAGTAGAAGTGTACTTTTAAAGGATATATACGCAGAGTAGTTTATAGCACGCATGGTGCATGGAGTGCATGGAGTAGCTGTTGTAGGTCACGAATTCTGAATCGTTATTCCTTGTTGTTCAACTCCCCAATTATCAATTATGTTTGTGATACGAAATTTCCATGATGCGAAGTTTCCAAACATCGCCTATTTTGATTGTACAAAAGTACACTTCTACTGTGTGTGCTCTTCGATATATAGTAGAAGTGTACTTAAAGGATATATAGTTAGCGAATCCTTGCGAAGAGTACACACAGGCTACCTTGCGAGCGTAAGTCGATGTGTTACTCTATATACTCAAAGGATACATTATAGTTAGATGAGTACTAGATCTAAGACGCTGTAATATGGTTTCGGTATTTTTTGGTATAGCCTGATTTTGAACAACATATGGGAAAACAAGAAGAGAATCCTTGTGATCAAATTGAGGCTGCCAAATGCCGGAACCATTCAATTACAATTTTTGTCTCCATGATCAAGGCCAGCCAGCGCTTTTTCCTTCTCACGAATCGATCCTCTCCAAATTTCTACTTACAACAGTGCTGGCGATGATGACGGTTCCCGAAATCGAGCTGTTGTACTGGGAAATTTTAAACCCCGAAAAGATAGTGGACGCAGAAACCTTGGCATTACTGCAGCCCCGGAATCATGTGCCGTTGAAAACCACGGATGAGGCAGACCGACGCAGATGGTTGCACGACGATCCTGCGGCGAGTCGTGGTATTGATTATTCTTGTGAAGATTGAAGGTTTTCTGTTCTTGTTCTTCGTTAAGAACCTTCCATGAACCACCACCAAGGAACAAGAGGAATCTTCATATCGATTCTGTCACTCAGTCTTATTCGCAAATCTCGCATCTTCATCTCTTCCTGCAGGCGCCGGTGGAGCACCTGCGAAGAGAACTAAACTGGTGAAAGCAGCACGTATGAATTTCATTCGAAGCAGAATGGCCCTAAAAAGTGTACCACGTGTGTACTTGACGCGACATCACGTTATGCGCTTTTTGGACATGCTAAGACGAGAGCTGCGTGACGTTGAGAGGTCTAAAGTCCGCAGGAATTGGGAAGAGGCCAACAGTGTATCTATGACTTCCTTGTCGTAGTGTACTACTTAAATTTAGTTACTTAGCCTCTTCACTCGTTTTGGTTCCCTTGAGTTCGATGTAGATGATGAAGTTGATGGCTAAAATTCGAATAGCACTTTCACCTAGTACACGACTTCTTGGAAGTTGTTTACCTCCAAAAATCACAATAATCATCAATCACTGAAGATAATGACTCAGACTCTTTCCCAACAACGTTTACGTTTTGTTGAAGCACAATAGATACTTTTTATACTCGTTTATTTCCACAAAAATCACTACAATCTCAACAATCTGAATCTAAATCACTCTCCACCACGATGACCACAGTTGCTCGACAGCATGGTGCGAAACGAAGGTAACTTGTCTTTTGCTTGGCGCCATTACCTAGATCCGAAGATGCGGCTGCAGCCGATCTCCTACCCGATGTTCCAAAAACTCATGTGTCAGAAACTGACGTGCAAACCCCATGTCGTCAGGGATCTGTGGCATATGCTGGTGGACGACAGCGAGGATATGATGTCTTTGGAGGACTTTGACAATGAAGGTTTCGGGCTCCTCGGAGACTTCGCGAGACTCGTCTTTATGAAGATCAGCTTTTTCCAATTCCATCGAGGAGCATCTCGGTATCCTCATCTTCTCCCATGATTAAATACAGGAGTTGCATCTTTTTTCCATCCGGCTTCATGGGGGGACATTAGGGTAGTGAGTGCTTCATGGAGGGTCTGCTCCCATCAGGAGCATCTCGAGATAGGCATCATTCTTTTCTATCTTTTTCTCATACACGGGAAAAGGTAGCGAGGACATGAGGGGGCCGAGGTGGGTTCAACCCGCACACTCTAACGCGAATCGGAGATATCTAGACCCCGCACAGCTGTTTTACGAGTACGACCCGCATCAAAAGTTGCAGCTTTCCCGCGACTCATTGCAAGACATGTGCGAAGAGCTTGGCCTTTTTCTCGGTAGAACTAGTGGTAGCCAGGAAGAGAAGGAACAAAGAACGATTAAGGCTTCCAGGAATCCATCTTCACGTTAAGTAGGCTCAAAAGAATTCATTTCTACCACTCATTTCTTGCAGTTTCCTTCTTGGGATTCTGAAGAAATGCAGGCAAGAAATGAAACGTTTTGAGCTCAGCATCTTGGGGCACCTCTGTCTCCAGGGGAGAATATACAGACCGAAGATGACTGTCAAGATGGATTCCGGGAAGATCTAAGACGAATAAGATCCGGACGTCAGGCATTGCAGATGGCGGCGTTGCAGCAGCGAAGGCGTCTAGTGGAGGAAGACAAAGCTCCTCTAGTCGAGATCAAGTGTCGTCGGAGTTCGTCGACTACTTGTGGATATCCTTGTCGAACGCCGAACATAACGTGATCCACTTCGACGTTTTTTGCCGAATGATCGAAGGAATCGCGACACAACGGAGTAGCAAACTGGCAATCAGCTGTTTTCCAGAGGACATCAGTTTACAGTTCTGCCGCTGGGTGCGAACTGTGTACGGTAGTCCGGTTACGTGCTGGAACTACATTATGGAAATCAGTGGCGCCGCGACGACAGGAAGCGCAGCACGTGCACAGCGTGGGAAGGTGCTTCATCCAGATTATGGTCTTGTTGAACAGTGATTCATCATTATCGTTCTTTCTTCTGTTTAGATTCATCTTTTTGCTCACATTACTTAGGACGAACATGGAGAAGAACTGCTAGTGCACATCCACATCTCACTCTGATGTAACGAGCGAAATAAGAAGAAGAAGTTCTAGTGCGCGGCATCCACATCTCGCTTTCTTCTTCTCTAATGTAACGAGCGAAAGAAGAAGACGACGCGAGCGTCACGGGCACGCGCTATTGCCAATCGTGCTTTTGGAGAAAAAAATAAGAGTCCATATGCGAATATGACAACGAAACCTAAGAAAGAGGACGAGTCGCAATCTGCGGACGGCGCTGGGCACAAGGGTAAAGGGTCTTTTATGCAAGGTCGTTACCCAACGAGTATCGCCTTCGAGATGTTTAAGAAAACGCTTCAGTTCAAGATGAACTACAATGCGGCTATGGCCGCTCGCGTGGCGGACGTAATAGGCACGCGGTGTCGCGCTCGCCGTTTCTGGACGCACCTGGTCCATAAACTGCGTCTAAAGCGTCATTTCTACAGAGCGGTCTTTGGAGTGCGTGCCACAGCGACGCGGAAGGAATTATGGCAACTTCCACCAAGAAGGCACCATCCTCAAGAACGTCATCCTTGGCTCTCTTTCACTTCACAAGGGGGAAAACGAAAAGTAAAAGGCGCCAAGGATGATAAACTAACCTAAATGATATTTATAGATATAATTAATCCATATCAAGTTCAAGTCGCAGGATAATGTATATACCTACTTTACCTTCCTCACAATCTTTCCTAGTTAGGTTGGCTCCACCACACACAGACATATCGAGTACTAGGATGTTGTTGATGGTGTTGCGAAGAACTAGTACAACGAGGTAGCTCCTCTAAGAGAAGGTCGCTCATCCATAGGAGCGTCGTTACAGTCTCAGGACCATGATGACGAAGTGGACGACGATGATCAAATCGCAACGGCTGCGGACCAACTCCGTGCCCTGTATGCGAATATGCTCATGGACGGCGCAGCTGATGAAATTGTGCCAGCACTTATTATGGTGACTTATTGGTATTTTAGAGAGGAGCCATCTGTTATTTCTGTAGACTGATGAAGATACTTCTGAACTTGGCTGCAGCATCTAGGAGCTGAACAAGATTCATCTAGGACATGTTTTAAACGGAAAACAAGGGTGTAAGCACCATAAGAGGATGCATCTCAATCTCATCGAGTCGGATCATGCTGGTGTGCTCTAATCTTCCTGGCAGAGGCGCGAAGAAACAGCGTCAGGCGCCAGTGGGAGCAATGCCACCGTGGGCGTCGAGGAGTATGGCTGCAGAACAAGACTTCGACAAGAATGCAGACCGTCCGTCCAAAAAAGAAGCAGAACCGCTCTCGCACTACTTCTCTGAGTTAAGGCCACATCAATAAAAGTACTATCGATATAAAAGTACATGCTGCAGCATACATACTTGATGTAGTAGGTTAATGAAAATAATAATCTTTTCATATTACAACTCTCCTTCTCCGACGAGTTAGGTGGAGGTGGACGACTCTACCATTATTAAGTATATACATGCTCCATCATCTTCATCGTCCAAACAAGGCTTCAACAAGACACCAATAAATGAAAGTCTAATATCGATTATATATTACACGCTGTTCTTTATAGTTCTTTCTCTTTCTCTTTCCTCTTATTAATATTACACGCTGTTCTATATAGTTCTTTCTCTTTCTTCGAAGGTCTAACTCAGGCTGCAGAGTACATGTCCGAGAAGCACAGGGAGTTCCGACCGTCCTGGGTGCGGCAAAAGGAAGAGGAAAACTACAAGTTGGAGAGTAGGCACGAAAGTCGAGAGCGAAGGCGCGAGGAGCGCGAAGGCTCACCAGGAGAGGGCTCCTTTTTGGCCGAGACCACCGCGTCTACGAGGAGACGGAGTCCTAGTCACGCCAGCGTTGCTATTCTCAAAAAGGGCGAGGGCTTCCTGGAAAAGAGAGCAGAGCGTGCTCGTTCTCTTTCGAGAGGATCCGAGCATCGTAGGCATTTTTCGAGGCGTCATCGAAGTGTGAAGGATGCTGGTACGGTGGCCTCGCGCGCGCGGGCGCGAGCCACCAGAATGAGCCGTCACTCAGGTGACGAGAGCAGCGAAGTTGACGGAAGAGCGTCGCGCGGTGATGTGACGCCTGAAGGAGGCGCAACTTCTGATGGAGATCTCGGGCATTCGTCAGCCGGTGATAACCGGAGCCAAGACGGTGCACCTCCCAGTGACCTAGGCAGTGGGCGCGCGCAAGCAAATATGGGATTCAATGCAGGTGGGGCGCACCAGCGTGATTCTAGAGGAGCAGTAAAAAGGGGTTCAACAGTTGGACCTCCACGGTCGAGCAAGCCCGGTCGGTCGAGCGGTGCTGCAGGAACAGCACATCAAGGTGGACCGCGGTCGAGCGCCGCCAATAGTCTGTTCTTCATGCCAGAATATGCAAGCGGAAGTGAGGACGAGTCCTCCTCAGAGTCTGGCAGTGGAAGTGGATCTGGGAGCGGAAGTGGCAAAAGCAGCGAGGAGGGCTCTGGCAGTGGGAGTGAATCTGGGAGTGGAAGTGAAGCCGAGTCGTCTGGATCCGGTTCGGGTTCGGACAGCGGAGAGGAAGGCAGACATAGTTCTTAAGGCAGCTACCGCGGCTAGAATCCAGCTAGTAGTCCTCTATAGGGAAGATGATATCGTCCTTCAACCGTAACCGTATGCGCCCCACTTATACAAGGGGAATTATACCGACGCATGATACGCTTGAGGGATTTCCACGACCGGGATGAATAAGTAGGGAGAGGTCCTCTAACATAGAAGAAGACCACGTCGCAACAGTGCAGACCACAGCCAGGAGTCACCCAGGACAGGCGAGGACGACGAAGAAGAAGGGTCAGGAAGCGAAGACGAGGATCTCAGCAAGTTCATGGACCCTCGACACAAGAATAAGAGAGGATCTAAAGGTCAGGAGGATGATACAGCTCGTATTGCTTCCATCGAGGACGGCACTCCTGCAGGTGACGCAGCAGCAGGCGCACCTGCTGAAAACCGTCGCGTTTCCTTTGGTCGGAGCGAAGAGGAGAAAGCCTTAGATCGGGACCGCCTGAACCGATCGATGAACTTGCGCGCGATGTATACAAATGCGTACATTGGATCGTTGCATATGCGCGAACGCGAAAAAAATGCCATTGACGTTCGTGGTTTTGTGGACTTCTACCACACGACCATGCTGCTTGCGTCCTATTTGAACCAGTCCTACGCACGCAGAGTTCTCGTATACGAGCAGAAAGTTCTGGCACCCTCGTCCGAACAACAGGGACAGCACTTGGTCAAAACTGATTCCCAAGGAGCAAAGAAAAGGGCAAGCCAGCAAGCTCGAGAAGCTCCGCCGGTTTTGTTCAAGAGCAATCTGCACGCTGGTGAGCAAGTAGCCCGCATGCACGCAATCCGAAGTGAATTTGGCAGGTGGATGTCGGATCCGTTGAGAAACTTGTGGATGGAGCTGAAGGCGTTGATACGTACAGGGAGAAGCCTTCACGCGGATCCAAACTCGTGCTACATTCCTAAGGAACGCTTTCTCTTAAGGGGCAACACAATTGGGATTGTCGTGATTCATATATTTTTTACCAGTCATTTATCTAGTGCCAGTTCATTTATCTACCAGTTGTCAACACAATGAATTGATTCATTTACTTATCTACCAGTCACTTCTCAACACAATGAATTGATTCATTTATCTACCAGTAAAAACTTCTCAGGCACCTGTTCCTTCTACTCAATGAATTGATTCATTTGTCTACCAGTAAAAACTTCTCAGGCACCTGTTGTTCCTTCTACTCAGGATCGGCAGAAATGCAGGCAAAGAAATGAAGAGTTTAAAATTGAAGATCTAATTCTTAGGTGGATGAACTACAACGGCTATTGCGGGAATGCGGACTTCGTTTTCCGTTTCATGGTCAGCTATCACGACGGTCTCCGGATCCGTTTGTACAACCCCTTCTGCACCCTATTTGATGTGATGCAGATCGAGCGTTTGTGCAAAATCCACGTTGTGCAGGGCGGCGGCACGCACCTTCTGGCCATGCCTTCGCGGTTGAACCATGGTACAGCAGCTTCACCTGGAGACGGATCGATGTCGATTTCCAAGGTCGGCGCAAAGGGGGACGCCATGGGGATGGTCAACGTGGTACAGAGCAAGATCGAGTTGGCAATGCAACTTGCAGGAGCGGGACTCGGACAGGGCTGTGATGTAGCACAAAATGTCTTCTCCGGAGCTGCGGCAGGAACCACTGTTAAGGCTTACCGTAATTCATCTTCTGAAGCATCTACTCAGAGTCATTTTTCAAGGGGAGAACGGTCTCGGGATGGACTTCGAGATGGACTAGCAGGGTGAGCTCTAACACTGGCCATGGAGGCGTGGTGATGTTCCACCACGATCAGCAAGTGATGAACCAGCATGAGGACGGTCAGATTGTCGTAGGATCTTCAGGACACAACGATGTAATGCAAAATGCGCATCATTTGAGACACGTGCAAACGATGGGAAACTTGCCGATCGTCGAGATGTTCCCAGGCGCGCTGCAAATGGAGGTAGCGGTCTTTCTGTCGCAGCTGGTGCAGCAGCACAGGAGCCTAGTCATGGTGTGGCGCCACGTTTTCAACAGCAAGCATTTGGGCAGTGTGGGTTTTTTGCCGTTTTCGAGAGCCACAAGATTCGCGCATACCTACCTGAACATCCACCGAGTGTACGACACCCTGGTCTTCTTTAACTCACGAGGCACGCATTTGAGTCCGGAGCTCACTGTGAAGGCGCACCTGTTGCAACGCGACTTGGACATGAATACGGCAGCGGTTTTGAAGATGCGGAAAAAACGTGATCACGCAGCTCTCGCTAAACAAAGGGAGGAGTTCTTCGGTAGTGTGACCAACAACATTGTCGATGGAGGTGGTGGAGGTGCTGGCAAAGGAGAGCAGGAGGCTGCCAGTTCCAACCCGAAAGACCACGCTTTGCACCCGGACGAGCACCACTCCTTTGGCCACCTGCACCACCGCAAGAGCGTCAGTCACTCCTTTATGGTCCGCCACACCTTGCTCGCTGACGTGGTCAGACCGAACAAAGCCCATGGCTTGGACAGCAAGAGAGGTAATACTAAACTCTCCTCCTCGTCGTCGTCTAGTTCTGCAGACGGTGCGGATGGCGGTGGCTCTGGCGGTGGGCTATTCGTGCATAGCAACAAGTACCAAACAGGAACGTTGCAGAATCGAATTCTAGATTGGAACCAGTTTAGTCGTGAGTTCATCAACGAAAACCAGCTTGACTACAAAAGCTTCAATCCCTTTGGAGATTTGGTTCTCTCGCTCTTTGTGCGCCAGCTGTGGTTGCGGTTCGGAAAACACGGGGACCCCTTCGCAAATTTGACTCGCGAGTACTGCAACGAGCACTCTGTCATTCGCATGGAGGACTTTTTCCTAGTATGCGTTGAGCTTTTCGGCGTTGATATTCTGGATCCTGGCTACGTGGTGGAATACTTGACATCCTGTCTAGATCGCGTGGACGAGCGCGCTGATAAGTGCGTCATTGACGAGTACATTTTGGACATCGTACAGGAGAGCATGGGACTTCGTGATGAAGAGAATGCAGATCAGCATGATCCTGGCAACGATGGACAGCAAGATGTAGAGATGAATAAGAAGAAGCGGCCCTCATCTGTTGATGGTAGAAAGACTACGAGTCCTGATGACTATAATGTTCCTGGTGTAAGAACTACTTTTCATCAATCTTCAGCTGAAGAAGACGACGCGGCCGCTGCTGAGCCTGGGGGTGGCGGTCGGGGCGGAGCCTCAAAAATGTTCATGACGGAAAACACGACGAGTGCTTCTCAAGCAGGACGAGCCCCCTCCGTACGAAAGGTTCGCGAAAGTGTAGAGACCTCCACGGCAATTACACTTCCAATTCCAGCATTCACATCAATGCAAGAAGAGGATGAGGAACACGAAAATGCTGGAGCTGAAGATGATGCTCGTCTTGTTGGCGCTCCAACCATGGAAAATGTAAATGAGGAAATTGTAGAGGAACTACAAGGTGGAAATAATCAAGATCAAGTTCTTGAAAAAATAGAAGTCGGCGACACGGCAACGAAAGTTCCAGGCATCAGTATTATAGCATCAGCAAATTCTGCAAAAGACCACGAGGCAAGTGCGGAGGTCGCAGACGACGGACCATCTGCTGCTGCGGCTGTGCGACGTTCCTCCGCAAGGACAAGGGTCGTATCAGCTGCAGCACGCAGCTCAATCGCAGTTACGAGGTTGTCAAGAACAGGACCACGCGCCTCAGCCGCAGGGGCCAGGTCATCAAGAACAGGACCACGCGCACCTGAGGTGGATATTTCTGCCGCAACGTCTTCACAACCACGACAGTCACAGGTGGATTCTACTATTAATCTTGGTGAGGATGAGGAACTATCTCCTCCTTCTCCTATTGGTTCCGACGAGGACCTTGGAGATGAACCAGGTGACGACCCGAGCCGCGCAGGAGGTCCTGTTGCGCTCTTCTATGATGAGCCGGACGATGATAGTACTTCTGCGCAACAAGAAGAATCTCTACTGCAGGTACCTGCGGATACTTCTGCTGCGTCGTCGACCTTACGACGAAGCCGAGCTTCAGTCAGAGCGTCAACATCACGCCGCTCGAAGAGGGATGATGATGTTCCTCTTGGTGGATTAATTGAAGGTGGCTCAACTGCTCCACTTAACGAAGCTGATGCGCCTTCGACCTCAGCTCCACGTAAAAGTACCAGAGCTAGCAGGAGAGCTTCCACGGTGCAACCACGTGGTGGATCGCAAATGCTAGGGGATCAACAAGCGATGGAAGGTATAATTGCATCTTCTCCAGACGACGGCGAAGGATCCTCGGAAGCATTGCGTGATGAACTAGGCTTCTCATTTGATGATGTTGATCCAACTAATAATTCTGTACCTCCTGCTGTTGCTCGGCCTCCAGACTCCAACGCTGCGTCTCCAGACTCCAACGTCTCTAGTCTGATTGAAGACCCATTAGACGAGCTTGGGATCGTTGAAGATGACGATGCGCCAAGAAGAGGAGATGGCGAAAACGATCCTACTGGAGTGGTTGATGAAGACGCGCATAGTCCAGACGTGGACGAACAGATCTTCGGGGCAGCTGGTGGTGCTCCATCAGGTGGAGGTAACGAACTTGGCGCTCCTCCTGTGGCGCTCCCACACCTGAGAAGCAGCAAGAGAATAAGTCAGTCCACAAGAGTTTCGGCAGCAAATGCAGTTGTGAGTCTTGATCCTGGAGTCGTTGATGAATTGGGAATAGATGATGAGGACTTGTTAAGAGGACCCTCAGCAGATATAGAGGAGGATGCAGGAGCTGCAGAAACACACCAGGAGACAACTGGACAAGCTGCTGCTTCAGTGGAAGGTGCACCACGACGATCTAGTGTGAAGAATCAGATTTCTGTTAGTAGTAGAGCGTCACTTTGCAGGCGAGCTTCCGGCACGGCTCTTGCCAGCAACGACGATACAACTGCTAAGGCAGTCCCCGAGGGAGGAATAGTCGTGGAGGACGGCGCAGCGGCCTCTCGTCTTCTAGGTGAAGAAAGTGCAGAAGCTCGACCTTCTAAACAAGATCATGATGAGATTGAAGCACCAGGTGGACCAGCAGTGCAGGGCGTAGCTCCGCAAAGCAAAGTAAACGGGCGGTCGCCATCAGTTAGATTTAGCGATGCGGCTAAGAAAGAGCAGGAGGTAAAGGAGGAAGATGACGACGAGGGAGAAGAGGAGGAGCCTCGCGTAGTGCTCAGCGCAGCAGACCGCGAAGAGCTTCGTGATAGAGCCAAATTGTCTAGACTTGTGCTGAAGAAAGCCCTGCTACGGTGGCTTTTGCGAAATTTCGATCCCTTCTATTATTGTCCCGCGGATCTGAACCGGCGTAGAACGGCAGTCGAAGCCAAGCTAAAGCCGCAGAGCATACTCGAGGTAGTGGACAAAAAACAGGCTGCAGCTGCGCCTCCAGGAGGAGTCCGTGCTTCGGCGGCCACGAAGCAGGGCTTGCGGCCAGGGGGCAGCATCATGGCCGACGCATCAGGAGCAGGCCGACGCAGCACTAGACTAGCAGCAGAACGAACATCGACCGTCAAGGCTGCTTTACTAGAGCAAGAAGGCAAAGCAGGAGCTGCGACCCAAATAAAAGCCGAGGGCGAGGAAGAAGACCCGGACGACGAGGTTGAGGCGGGCGGAGAGGACGCTGAAGATGCTGAAGATGTTACCGGAGCGACTGGTACTGCGGGTGTCAAAAAAGCGGGTGTCAAATTTGCTGTGAGGATGGTTTCGGACTCGGAGCTCAAGGAATTCGTACCAGGAGAGAGCGAGACTGGTGTGCGTCGTCGAGGGTCCACAGAGGACTCGAAGGTGAGCGAATTAGGAGCTTGTGATCGCAAAGCGCAATTGCGGGAGTCTATGCGCGAGCAACGGCGTGAGAAATCGAACTTCTTGAAAGTGCAGGCGAATGCCCAGGTAAACAGTGTTCGACAGAGTAACACCTCTCAGGGACAGGCATTTTGGACCGGGGAGCGCGTCGTACTGGTAGATCGCGGAATTCCACGTTCGAGGGGAAGTGTCATGGTCGCTAGCAGATTCTCCACGCAAAAATTTGCGCCGAGTAGAAATTCGCTCGCCAAGCGTCACAGTCGTTCGTCGCAGAACGACCAAGAACTCCTCGAACAGGTCCGCGAAGCAACAAAGGATGAAGACGAGGCTCGAGCACAGGAGGATGAAGAGGATGGTCACGAAAGAACACAGCCACCAAGAAAGCCAAGTGCTTTGAAACAACCTGGAATATTTTCTTCGTCAGCAGGAGGCAATGCACAAATAAAGCGTGTAAGTGTAGATGATGCACGACCAGTGGTTGCGGCAGTAGGTGCCGCCATACCTGTAGACGAGGACAACTCAGTCGATCCGAGGATGGACACATGGCAGCTATCGAAAGACGAGGGATTTTCATACGAAGGACTCAACGAGGCACCAGTGGTCGCCGCAGCAGGTGCCGCCATTGTTCCCATAGATCATGAAGACAACGCAGTCGATCCTAGGATGGCCACGTGGCAGCCTTCAAAGGACGAGGGATTTTCATACGAAGGACTTAACGAGCAGCACGACTACGAGGAACACGAGGCCGCTCCACCAGTAGTAACGGAAAGAGCACCAACCTCGGATGTGGACGTAGTTGTTCGAGCTTCTAGAGGCGAAGGCGCTGCTGCAGGTGACCACAAAGTAGGTCAGAGTGGCGGTGAAGTCGGCCACCACGTACAACAAGAGGATCCTCAACATGAAGATCACGATCTCTCTGATGCTCATGCCGATGTTGAAGATGCGCTTGGATCTGGAGGGGGACCTCTTGAAGACGAAGATGCTCCAGCACCTCATGAAGATAGCAATGAAGTTGAAGACCACGGCGATGACGACGATGCCTTAGATCTGCCACCTGGATCTCTATTCTATAGCGAACCAGCGACGTCACCTTCTGAAGGTGACGTCGAGCAGCAGGATGAAGATGACGATGAGTTTGATTTCGCCATTCCGCTGAGCACACTGCAGCTTCAGTCGAGCCCTCGTGACGTTGACAATCTTGAAGAAGTCCATGACCAGGAAGATGATTTCTATGATGCTCCAGTCAACATCGATACGGCAACAGAAGTGGAAGACGATGTGGGCGGAGAGGAGGGAGAAGGTCGTGAACATGAGCGTCGTGATCAAAATCCATCACTAAAAAGAGCAGTTACAACAGGTGGAAATAGCAGCTCGTCTTCATCGACGAGGATCATAGAAGCGCCAATTTATAGGCCCCGGCCACGAGAAGAGGTAAAGCAGAGAGGACCAGCACCAGGACTGCTTTTCTATCCTGATGGTGAGCGACGTGGTAGCACGAACAGGAACTCTGGCGGTGCTGATCTTCTCCATGATCAGAGTGGAGGTGCCGAACAATCGACGCATTCGCAAGGACCTCCAAGGCACAAGCGCGGCTTTGCCTCCATGGGTAGTCAGGACTTTGACGCACTCCTCAAGGAGATGCAAGATGAATCAGCGGAGAAAAAGAAATCACCAATGGTGACATTCTGTTAAGGCTTACTAGCGAATGAAGCCCAACTGTTTACCTGGTCGTGCTGGAAGTACAAGTACTAGGTATAGTTTTCTAGCGAATGAAGCCCAACTGTTGACCTGGTGCTGGAAGTACAAGTACTATAGTTTTTCAACTCCTACTTGTTCTGACCTGCTCTGTCTTCTAACACCTGAGCGGGGGGAAAGTAAAAGCCAGCGGCGGGCTAGGTGGAAAGACGTCTGCCGTGCCAGGTGGTGCTTTTCAAATGAGACGTCCGGCGCCAGCAAGGGTGCCCATTGGTGGAGGCGCGTTCGCAAAGGGTGGTTTGAATACCCACAGCCCACAGCAGAGGGTGCGTCAGCAGCAGCAGATGGCGCCAAGGGCGCTGAAAGACTTGGCCACGGATATTCGTGCGGCCCTAGGGTTGGAGGAAGACGAGGAAGAGGCAGCGGCAGCCAAGGTCGGATCAGTTTCTTTCGCATCGGCTCGTGGTTCGGGGAGCGGCAGTTCGCGTTCGGGTGGCCCTACGGGAGGGTTGGGGAAACCAAGAGGAAGCTTATGGTCAGCGTTTATTCATCTTCCTCAGTACCTCTTCGGTGCCCTTTTCTTTGCCCCCATGATAGAAGAACACAAGGGTCGAGACTATAAGGGGTCGAGATTAAGGGGAAAAAGGGGTCGCGATTAAGGGAAGAAAGGCTCACTGCTTTAACAAGCGTGTCAGGAGCCCAGATCTTAAATGGTGACGATTTCGGCGCCTACTTCGGGGACCTGTTTAAAACAGGCGAAGCGGAGGAGGATATCGCAAAACAGTTTGGTCTGGAAGTTAAGCCTTGATATTCCGCAAATCCATCTTCAGGAGCAAATCCATCTTCAGAAGCATCCTGAAAGAAACCTTTTGATTATTATAAGTATGAAAATCTTCCAGGACGATGCAAATTAGGAGGATGGATCATCTAGGGAAGAACTATGTCTAAGGAATGCCGCGGACGTCGCAGTGGGCGGTCCCCGGGCGTCGACAGTATGGCATTCTCCTTCTCCGACTCGAGCGACTCGAGTTCGGATGGAGGGTCTAGTGACTCTGATGACCCTGACGGTATTAAGAAGGGACGACGAGGAAAGACAGGCGCTGTTGGTGATAGCACTGGAGAGGACAGCGCAAAATCTGCGGAAGACGAGATGGCACGCAAAGAGGCTGAGGCCGCAGCCAAAAATTAAGACTTACACTTATCCATCTTCTGAGGCATCCTGAAGAGGGGGATTTCCAAGGGAAAAGCGCGCCCAGGCTGCGTCTCAAGATGAATAAGGGTGAGCTCTAAAAAAAGCTAGAAAAACAGAGGAAAAAGGAAGAGCGGGAGAGAAAGCGAAAGCAGGCTTTGCGAGAACGACAGAAGAGACTAAGGCAGAAGCAGCGAGAGCAGCGAAAAAAGCAGGCGGAACGTGAACGCGAGCAATTGCGTGAGGCCAATAAGCGAGATCCTTTATTCGATCGCATTTTCGGTTCCTATCTCGCTAACGCACGCCTCATGCAAGAAAAGCTGCTGTCTGCGAATCAAGTCCTCCTTCCCGAACTAGAGGACGACGAGATCGAGTTCATTATCCAGGACAATTTCCCGGACCTCGTCCACGACCAGTGTGCCCAAGACTTCTGCAGTTTCATCAGTCGTGAGACCAAGAAACTCGATAAAATCGGCAATCTTGGTCATCTTGCGCATGCACGCTATTTCGCGCAACCAAGTTATCTCGCGTCAAGTCTCATGCAAAAGATTGAGGGTACACACGATGGAACATACCGACCGTTCCTAGGAGAAATCTTTCATAACACTCTACTTTCTATTCATTTTGATTCTTCTAATATCTAAAATTTGTAACACTCAGGACGGTAGATCAAAAAATAACTTCGTGACGTCACCAGGTAGCGTTTCTTCGACCCAAGCGGCATTGGACAACGTGAATAGTGCTGGCGCGCGCGGATCGGCTAAGAGAGTGAGCCGTGCAACCATATCTTCTGGCACGTCTAGCAAGTCTGGGACGTCTGGTGCTACAGTTAAGGCTTCCCCAAATTCATCTTAAGAAGCATTAGCATCTTTGAAACGTTGTTTTCAAGGGGAAAACGCTCTCAGGATGAACTTCGAAATGAATAAAGGTATTACGGTATGAGCGGAAAAACTTTTAAAGTGCACTGTCAGTTTTTAAAGTGCACTCGCACTCAAAAAAGTAGCTACTTCTCTACTTAAATCTTAGCCAATTGCAGTGCGCAACTCTTTCCTTTCATATAAGGAGGCGTTGTGCTAGCTGCGCAAACGCAGACGGGACCCAACTGCGTTGAGCAGTATTTGACGCTTTTCCATCGGCATTGTACCGTTGGCACGATTCCTAGACGCGAGATGCGACAGGTAGCCCGCGTGATGCAGGCAAGAATGGGATACTCTCCAGCCTATTGCTGCACGCATTTGCTAGGGGAGGACGTGGACAGACCCGGTTTCTACCAGAAGAAGTCCAACTTAAGGCCGCTTCGCTTAATCTGATCCATCTTATAAAAACTCTAGAATAATTTATAGTGAGGCTTTTAATAACGATTGATTAATCCACTTTCATCTAACCTATCTCCATTATAGAACGGATGTAGGATGTGGATGGACTTGGATGGATCGGATGGACCCCCCTAAGTCTTCCGATCCTACTTGAAATGGTGGGAAAATCCATCCGATCCATCCAATCCCGGATCTGGCACCCCTATAAGTTATTCTATTACTCAGAGGAGTCATCCTATTCCTAGGCGAGAAGAGTAGAGGCTCCGAAAAGCGAAAAACAAGCTTTTTATAGGACATGCGTCGCAGGATGGATTAGGTTTAGGGCGAGCTCTAAAAATCAAAGGAGCTACAGGCGATGGAACCCGAGAGGAGGACGACAAGAAGAGCAAAGAAGACCTGTCCTTAAGCCTAATACATCTTTGGACGCTGCATCCTTGATGGAATTTATGGGCGAGGAGTACCAACCTAAGGAAAGAGGACTCCCCCATTATGCTTTTCATCAAGGATGCAGCACTTGAAAGATGAATTACGGACAGCTCTAATGTTGAGTCAGTCAAGCGTAAATTCTGCAGTGCTACTGCGCGCAGCGGGTGGCGCGCGTACTGTCAACTGCATTCTCACGCGTGCAAAGCACATGCGCTTCGTAAAAGCTCCTATACCAGGAACCTTGGACAATCCTGGCACGATGCACATGCTCAGAAATAGGTGGCACCATCCAGCCGAAACGTGGGCTATGCAGGAGTGCGACTGGTACGCAGAGCTGCAGAGGCGGCACCAGTACCAACTCTACCATCAGGACCAGCTAGAGAGATACAACGAGCGGGTGAAGATAATAGAGCAACTACAACTAGAGTTAAGATGACTTCGAAAATTTTCTAAGATTTTTGATCTTCAAAACAAGCATCTTCCTGAACCTCCGTCTAAGGGAAGAACGGGAGGTTCAGGTGGTCTTCAAAACAAGCATCTTCCTGGACCTCCGTCTACTAAGAGGGGAACTGCGGGTTCAGGATGACTCTCGAGAGAGGATGACTTTCGAGGATAAGGTCCTCTAATACAGGATCAGGCTGACGACCAAGCTGCAACGGGAGACGGAGCAGGTGAAACTCCTGACCTCCTAGCAGGCATGACCGGAAACGACCTGCCACCGCGTCCCAAAGCAGTAGTACTTCCAGCTAGAGCCACCACCATGAAGTGGGAGGACCTGGTTGGGGAAGTGTTCTGCAGTTTGCCTCTTGGCGACCAAGTGACTAACCCGTTGAGCACCTTTGAGGTGAATCCTCATCATCTGACCTTTTTCAACCACTGGTTTCCAGACATGCGACCGGATAACTACTCCAATGAAGACTTGCTAGTTCACTTTGTTCGCCATCTGGTTGTGAGGCAAGGTGTGAAGAAACTGTTTGCCGGATCCATAGCACCGGTTAACGTGCCAGGCAAGAAGATGAGGAAGCACGGCCACACGGCGACTTCATTAGCGGGTGTCCACGTTATGAGTATATGTATAGGAAATCCATCTCCAAAGTCATCTGGACTAAGAAAATTTAAGAAGGAAAAGGAACAACCCAGATGATTTGTGAGATGAATTCCCGAAGATACCTCTAACCACGGAGGCGGCGCCAATACGGAGACAACCAGCGGTGGCGCCGCAGGATCAGGCGCCCCAACGTCTCAGAGCGCTCAAGGTGGTTCATCAACGCTCTCGGGAGTGCTTGCCCTGTGGACAGACTTGCATAGCAGCGCGCAGCGAATCGAAGCACTGCGCAGAAAGTCTACAGAGATCCGGAAGGAGGAAGTTGCACGAGCGCGCTCTCTGACGAAAGCGGCGTTTGAAAAGAAAAAACTTGCGTTAACAAAGATTATGGGTTGGTTAAAGGTGCTTTTCTTACCGCTTTTTATGCCTCTCCTAAGGGAGAAAGGCACAACAAGCGGGGTAAGCGAGCACCGAAAACCTATCTCTAAAAAGAAAGCTGCTAAAGCAGGAGGAGCACACCAGGAGGCTTTCACCTATTCGAAGAAAGACGTTACCGACCACGTTGCGGCAAATCTGCCTCACATTCTGGCATCTGCGGAGAAAAAGATAGATCGCATGTACAAGTTGATCTACTACGGCAGCGACGCTGTGATCACCCAAGAAGCAGAAGAGAAGGACGCAATACAACGGGCACGCGAAGAAGCCAGAAGAGCGGAGAAGGCGGCCAGAAGGGCGACTAGAAGTACTCGACGGATGAGCGCTGCTGCGACGAGTGGAGATGCTGTCCCTGAAGAGGAAGAAGATGCTACCACCACCGAAGACGAGGCGGAGGCTCTAGAACACGATTTTGACTTACGGCTACAATAAATGAGCATCTTGCTTCACAGGCATGAAGATCCTGAGGCCGTTTTTCAAGGGGCGGAAAGCAGGCCCAAGATGCTGCTGAAGATGGATTTCGCCTAGAATCTAATTGACGATCCAGCGGCCGAGGAAGAGAGCTGGCGAAGAACCGAGGAAGAGATGCGGCAACTGCGAAAAGAAACGAGTTTTGATTAAGGCTCGAGGATACAATTCTTTTCGTTCGCCAAGGGTCATTTTATTTCTACTTCGGTTTCCTTCCTTTATTTACTAAGTAGGATAATTCTAAAAATTCCTAGTATTCCTTCCTTCTAGGATTGATTCTAAAGAACGAAGTGAGAGTGAAGATAGTGATAAGGCAAGATGAAATGCAATGAGCATTATGTTTTGAGGAGCTCCTCTAACTTGAGGCGCGCGATGAGTTTCAGATCACCTACAAAACTTTCCGAACGGTGTTGGCGGCTTACGGCTTGCGAACGGACTTTGTGCGGCTCTTCTGCACGCTGGCGTATATTGAGCGACATCGGAGAGTGCCAACGACGGAGGATTTAGGCCTCGAACACGATGTACGTGAATTCCTCAGACCAGAACACAGAGGGGAATTGCCAGTGTATGTGAGGAGGGGAAGGAAGTACTTATAAATAGATACATCTACATGATCAAATGCTCTATGTGAATTCTAAGGCCGTTTGTTCTTGAATTCTGGTATTGAAATAAAGAAGCCAGTTATTGAAATAAAGAAGGATCGTTTCTTGAATTCTAAGGCCAATGAGATTGCTAGTTCCGGTACTGGTTGTAGTTCTTTTGTCATCCTAGACCTAGATCTACTACAGGAATAATGTTCTTGTACTTGTTCTAGTAATGTTGAGTCTACGTTTTTACTCCTGAATGTAAGAGATGGAGATAGTACTTCTAGAAGTAGATGAATCAAAAAAGAGATAGTATCACACGACATCTCGTCCTCAGGCTCGACGCTGAATTCCTAGAGGCTTACATGGAGCACGACGACGTGGATGCTGATGAGTTCGTGATAACGCGTTTTGCACTAGATTTCGTCGTAAGTCTGTACAAACGGAAAGATGCCGTTTGCATTGAATTGGAGAAGAATGCTAGCGATTTTGTGAAAGCCAAGAAGAGGCTAGTCGAAATGGGACCCTCTGCGCAAAAGCTTGATCCAGAGGAGGAGAAGCGCGCTGGCGCCGGTGGCAATAAGGAAGTGCACACAAGGTCGCATGGAATTTTGATCATGCTCTTCGACATGATCAACCATCAGCCGTTGCAGTGGCAACGTTTGAGACAAATGGTAGCGGTCGGAGGGGATGCTGGTACTGCTACTGCTATAAACCAGGTTACTTCTACTTCTTACATTATTACTTCTTACTTTTTACTTTACTTTTTACTTCTTACTTCTACTTCTTAGGTTAGACTCTATAATTATTTCTGGCGAAGATTGACCACTACATGCTTGAGCTTCTTGATGTTATTCAACTCGTAGATCATGTGGTTCTTGTAGATTCTGCTTCTTCATGATCGAAATTCTACTTGTTCAACTTCATCTTGAACTTCGTCACAACTTTTGTGTGTCGTCGTCCAGGTGTCACGCATCAACGTTTCCGCGAATACGCGAAGCTTATGGGCTGGAGCGGCCCTACTGCGGATCTGTCCAACACCGTAGTAACCTTAGGATCACGACCCTGGAAACCTTTTGTTTCGGTGGATGATCTCCGCGTCTGCTCTCGCGTGCTCTCCTCAGGTGCGACCATGGTGAAGACCGGCTCCAGGGTGCAGGGTTTCAAAGGTAACCACGTTGAAAAACGCGTGACAACTCACGCCGCGAGGACATCGCAGGAAATACATGCTAGGGGTGCTATGCCTGGTGGGGGAAGGGAGTTCGCGTGAGGAGGTGCAAGCATAATTTTATCGATTGAAGAGTTCGAAGAAAATTATCATGCTCTTCTAACTAGAAGGTACACGAAGGCTAATAAGACCTCTGTCTTTACTACTAGCAAAAAGTAGAGCGCACAGAGGTACCATGACATGACATGACATGACATAACAACTGCATCAACCCCGTACTAGGTTACAGAAGATTCAAGAGTCAGATGTAGTTATGTTAGAGAAAGTGCTCAGATGAAAAGGGAGCCAGTAAGTCGTTCCCTTACAGATAATGTCACAGAAAATAACCATTTCTTTGCATACAACTGGAACTGAAAGGAAAAACCATAATCACCATGAATGTCCTACATCATCTTCAAATTATTCATGAACCTATGCTACAACAACTAGTGGGCGCACGAAGCCTAACTTCTACTTCTTACATATTAAGTTTCCTAGAAAAAAGAGAATCAAAAATTCAGAAAGAATTCATCTGGTGTCATACGAATTCATTTCGAGGATCACATTCAATACTATTCATAAAATATAAATCGTAAAAAGCCGCATAATCTTACACGCAGCGCTAAGCTACGAATGCAATTTAAGACTCGAAAAGCTCAGTGTACAAACAGACTATATTAAGATCTTCGAGGTCGTTACTAGATACGTTGACGACACGCGCGCCTGCCTTGCATTACGACGTAATGGTGGACGTCTGACTCGTAAGTCAAATCCGATCCGACACCTAACATCATAATGGAAGGCTTTCCTTACTATATAGACAACTAAACTCATAATGAAAAATCTGTAAACGCATGAAAAAGTTTCAAGATAAGCATACTACAACGATGAACTGCTAGAAGAGCAACAAAAACTACGTGATAACATGCAAAAGAGTAGAAGATTTAAGACAAACATACCGAATCATGTATCCTTCATATTTGTTGGATGGCTACTATTACATTTATATTATGCTGTTGACAATGTATCGATTTGTCTTGCGACATGATTGCACAGTAAGAAGATGAATATGTATCAAAAACGACTACCGCTCTTGCTGTCGCTCTACTCGTGGTTGAGTGACAAAAGACTGTTTTTGCTTGTCTACAACGATCGCTGTTCAGACTGGTGTAAGCGACTCGCCTTTGCCTCCGATGTTGAGCTCGCCGAAACACGATCTAGATGATCAAGCCAGAAATCTCTTAATCTTAAACCTAGAAATGTGAACAAGAACATTCCCGTAAAAATGGCCTCCTGTCTCGTTCGTAGTAGCCTCTTGTTCTGCAAAATCTTTGTTATATATAAGTTTAAATAAGTGAAGATGTAGCTAGTCGAGTGAGAAAGCAAAGATGATCTTGAGGCGGAGAGAGGCCTCAGCGGCCGTTATCTCCGCATCGTCCCATCGCGGATTAGCCCGACCTGCGGGTGCAGCCCGCGGCCTGGGGCGACATACGAGCAGCTTCTCCATTCCCACAACCCTCATGCAGAGCCGTGACGCTGTCTTCTGTCAACATGTACATTCTAGGACATCACGTTGCAGCTTTGCAACCGGAACATCCTCATCCTCGTCTGCTCCGCGGGAAATCGAGGACATGAAGATATCTCGAACGCAACTACTAGAAGACCGAGACCAGCTTTCGGCCTATGACCTTTGTGCAGCTTTGACGATTCACAAGGACGATCCCGAAATTGTTTGTGCTTTACTGCGTCCATGTTTGGAATCCGCGCCTTTTTTGGGTACCGACATCGTCACGCAACTGGCAATGACCGCAAGTTCTTGCCTGGAAGTTACTAGTGGACAAGAGTTCTTCGATGCAGTTACTTCTAGTGGAACCATGGTCGTGGCTTCTAAGATGAACAAAAACAAGTCCCCATCTTCATGTGGTGATGTTTTCGCTTCTGCAAATCAGGGAACTATAACAGGAGGCTTGCTAGATCCAGCGCGAAATGGAGGACAGCGACAGGTGCAAGAACAGGGACTAGAAGAACGAGGTAAGCCAGCGAAAGCGATACTCGACAAGAACCTCAAGCCGAAACTGTTGCGAGATTTGGTGGACACTATGCTTGAACGTTGGACATTGGAGGATGAATTATTGCCGCACGAGGTGGGAGATTTTCTGTGGAGTATGCGTCGGATAGAAAAACTTCTACATGCACCAGAGGATAACTCGTTCTTTGTGCATGAAGATATTTATAGTGAGCAGACGATTTCAGATGCTGGCTCCTCAAGATTACTGGTTGTACTGCCAGTATCAGATTCTTCGGAAGTTTTGCGTATTGCAAAAACCTGGATGGCTCACCCCGATGTCCCTGATCCACAAGCGTGCAGGCTTTTGCTTTGTCTATTGGAGGCACGAACGAGGGGTTCTGCAGGTTCACGGTCTGCAAGTCCTCATGATGAGAAGAAAGACGAAGAGCAAAAGGTGTGGCACGATTCCTTGAGGGACGTTTTTGTATCGCGACGGCTCCTAAAGACCACTAGACCGGCAGATGCCAGTGCTGAAGGTGATATCAATGTATGGCTCTGGTATTTTTGGTATAGCCTGAATTTGGTCCTAAGGGTTCTCTTCTTGTTTTCCCTTATGATCAAATTCAGGCTATACCAAAAATACCGGAACCATTCAATCAACGAGGATGTACATCTGCTCACAGAAAGAGATTTCATTGGAGCCTTGACAGCATTGTCGAGTTCAGGGTATCCATTTTCGTCAAGTGAGATAGAACAGTGTCTTGATCGAATGAGTCAAGGATCAAGAACATCGTGGAGCTGGGACCAGACGAGACCAAAAGATATCTGCGCTTTGCTGAAATGGGCACAGAGATCGCACGAGTACTATTTGGGGTTTGGGCCTGGTCATGAACAAGGTATGGGTAACGGGAATAGTGTTCTAGGCCTTGATTCGAAGCTGAACACTCTTGCGGGTGAGCTCTTGACGCAGTTGCAGGTCAAAGCGGCTGCAGTCGAAGCTAAAAACGTCCTCGAGGCCTTGAGCTTTTGCGCTTCTGCGAACTCTAGACTGCAGAATGTTCATGTACATGATATGGACAGTAGAAGTGAAGATCATGTTGCAGGCGATGGAATTAACGGAGGTGAAGCAGGTGAAACACGATTGGCAACCGCAGAGCGAAGCCTTCTCAAGCAGCACATCGTCGAGATCACTCCCTGGCTAGCCTGCGAGTTGAGACGCTCGGTTCAGGATTTGACGTGCGAAGAGCATCTTTGTGTGTTGCAGGACCTGATAAAACTGAGGGAACACCTTGAAGAACCTGAGATCTTTTTGGACCTCATGGGTCAGTTTGTCGGTAACGTCGAAAAATTTGCTGAAACACAGCTAAAAGTTCTAAACCATCGACCACGTTCATCAGATTTATGGGTGTAGCTAGGGAATTCATTTTCATCCCCCCAAGTCATCTGGAAGAAGAAAACAAGAAGAAAAAGCGAGCCAGATGATTCCTGAGATGAATTTCCTATACCTCTAACAGATTCATGCTCACCTAGTTTAATTCCAGAGAGCAGTAAAACGAGGACGACGCCAGGAAAGGTTTCGATGTTTTCCGCTACTCTGGCAGAATATTCACGAATCGGCCTCGTGCGTGAAGTCCCTGCATTGTATCACGCCTGTTGCAAGTATCTAGCGAATTACCGTTTAGCGATGTGGCCTGGAGACGTCGCGGTTTGCTCTAGTGTCCTGGCCCAAGCGGACAGATTCCCTTCGTGGTGGTTCTGCGGAGCCGCGCTGGCAGTTATGAAGCACCACGCCAAACACTACTCGGCTGAGGATATCCAGCGCATGCTCCAAGCCTATGCAAAACACGGACGAGGGGAACGCAGAGAACGGAAATATCTTCCGACGAGAGGACTTGATGCGAGTAAGAACTACCCTGTTAGTTGTGTCGAAGATGATTATGGAGCTGCAGGTGTTGAAACCTTATCAACAAGTGATGCTGCTACATCATCGTCCTCTGGCCAATTCTCAGGACTTGTAGATAGATCGGACCCAGATAGACGCGACTTCGATTCCGCCACCATGAAATCCTTAGTGAAAAAGACCATCGGTCGTATCCTATACGAGAGATACTATAGCGGAGACCGTAAGATGTTCCAACTGACTGCGTTGGGCCAAAGTGTGGCTTTTGACTCGTCTACAGATCTTCTGACGCCTGCTACAGAGACGGACCAGTCCAGCACAGAGGAATCTAGTACTTCCATCAGGAAAGGAATATCTAAAGATCCGCAGCACCAAGGTCCTCATCGTCAAATGTTGCATTTTGACACTAGGCTCAGCATTGTACCGTTGGCACGAAAATCAGTCCGCACACTGTTATCTTTCAACAGTGAGGCGTTTGTCAAAAAGGCAACGGCTACAACAGCCAAATTTGGTGGAGATGCTCTTCACAGTTACAGAAGAACAAACTCCGATGTTGAGGATTCAAGCACGACCTCTGGTCCTCCTGGTGGCAGACGCAGTCGTCGCCGCATATTACCGCATGAGGAAGCATCGCCGAACTCAAACTTGCGCGCACTGCTCAGCTCACAGAAGCATTTGGAACGCAGACTGCGAATGCTTCCGAAAAGCCTCCGAGGAAGCCGACCGTTCTCGCTACTTGCTCATTCGTACAAGGGTGGGCCGAAAGCAACCAGAGTTAGGCGCGAACTCCAACGCGTCCAATGGTTGGGCAAACATAAACCACAAATGCTGACTCAACATCGGATTACACGTGCGGTTCGCCTGCTGAAAACGAAAACCGGGAGAAAGAAAAACCGAAAATCTTCTAAGTCCTCTTCAGGAGGTGGAGGTCTACTATCTTCAGGAGGTTCGGATAATCCAGCAGTTGAGAATCGTAAAGCCTTGAGAGAAATGGTCACGACTTTGGCTAAGCAAGTCGAACGCATAATTGTACAAGTGCAACAGGAGGACGACAGAGCAACAGATAATTCATGCTCATCACAGTTACGGGACCAAGTCCAAAGGCTGCCAATATTTCCATACTTGTTAGCTCTTACTCGACTCGGATGGCGTGAAGAAAGCACGTATGTGGCGCTTTTTCGGCAACTGGAACCTCACATTTGGAAAGAAAATGCTGATGATGTTGATGGAACGAGTGAACAAGCTGAAAGTGCAAGACAACTCACTAGTAGAAGTTGCAACTACTCTTCGGCAACGCAGCGCGTGTTTGTGCACTTTTTGCACGTCTTAGTTGCAGCGAAGTTGCGAAAGGTCGATACTGCGAGGGAAGTGGAGGAAAGCTTGGCCAAAAAAGCGGCGCTTCTAGGTGGTCGGTACTATCATGATTACCTGCTCCACGATGGTCTAGGTGTCAACACAGTAACTACGGAGGACCAAGCGCTAAAGAACACAGACCTATTGGTTGCTCTATGCGCTACCATGAATTTAGAAAGGCTCATGGGCTATCGCACGACCAGCGACTCGTCGATGGATGCTTTTTATCGGGAGTTGCGTGAAAAAGTAGTTTCGGTCTTCCAAAGGCAACACGTTGAACAAAAAGCCTCCGCGACTTCTAGTGCAACGACAAGGACGTCGAGAACGACACTGAGGCACCTAAAGAGTCTTTTTTTCTTAGCGCCAGGTGCATTAGGCACAGCTTTCCTACCGATGCGCGATCGAGCCAGCATGCTAAGTGCAATAAGTCGACAAGGAAGCCTGCTGGAACCACACGACCTCTTGGATATACTGGCGGTAGCGGTGATGGAATATTTAGTACCTCCTTCAAATTCTACTTTAAGGTCAACATTTAGTGTCCATCTTTCTCGGCATCTCGTTCTCGGTACAACCGTTCTCCCTTGTTGTATTCTCATGAAATATACAAGGTATTAAAAGGAGGGGCCAAAAAGACTACTTCTCATGAATATTACAAGGTTGTACTTCTGCTCTAACTACTTTCGATAATAGCTATTCATGGAGCCTGGCGAATGACGTGAGCCTTTTGCGGCTACTGCGAGCAACGGATTTGGTACTCTCTGACTATAGTGTTGACAACTTACTGCGTCTGGCTGCAATCTATAGACATTTGCAGAAGCGCGACGAAGGTTCTGGTCAAACTTTTGGGATACATCCTGAACCTGAGCAAACTACATCAAAAACCATAAGTAGATCGATGGGTGAAGAAGAGGAAGAGGAGAGCAAGGCCCTGCTTATCAAGGATGTGAAGGGGAACACCATCGACAATTTATTCCTACCTAAATTCGAGAAGCACCTGACATCCACCTTGCGCCAAAAGCTGGAACGTACGAAAAAAATAGGTCGTTTTTACATCGACGTCCTAAATGACCTGGGTATTTGGCAGCGTCTGCCAGCGAAAGTACAGTGGCGACTCTGTGGGGCTTCGTCTGCTGGAAATTTGACGTGGAAGAAAATTTTTCCCGCAACACCTCAGACCGATCAAGTTCAAGAAAGTGTTGATTCTTCATCGACGAACAAACACGATCAACGGGAGGTACTAGACGACAGACGTCATAATACAGCAACATCAAGAGCAGGCCATCCTCCAAACACTTCTCGTGGTGCCGACCCTTGGATGGCTAAGATGATTCGTACAAATTTAAAGCCTCAACTCAGACCCACAGAGCGGCAGATCGACAAGCAATTCGACAAGGGGAAACAGAAACTGCGCAAACTAGGCGAGGACGATCACTGCTTTTTGAACATGAAAAAGCAACGACAAAGGGCTAAGGTTATCCAGTCGCTTGTGGTAGCAAAGAAAAGGTTATGGTTAGCGCTCCTCTGGAGGTACTAGATTACTGGTTGGCCTCGCAAGTAGACGATAATAGCTACACAAGAGGTGCCATGACATGACATGACAAAAGTCGCTGTTTTTGATTTCCTCTATTCTTGCATGCAGCTTCACGATATTGTTCAAAGGAGATCATCTGATGATTGTGCTCCTTTGTTATGCTCCTCTTTGTTAATGCTCCTTATAGGACTTTGTCCTCCTGCTTTTTCCAATGCCATTATAGAATTATGCGAGCATAATCTCTATCTCCCCTTCCCTTTCCCATTCCCACCCCTTCATTTCCACGCCACGGATTGCTCTCCGACGACGACCCTGTGGGCGCAGGTAGTATGGAGCGTGAAGGCGGAGTTTGGATGGATCCAGTAAGACGCGAATGGCGTCATAGATGGCGGAAAGAGTTCCAGAGGGAAGGCGCTAGCGAAGAAGCGAGGCTTGGCCGAACGGCTATGCAGGATGTCGTACAGAGAATGAGGAACTTTGCAGGGTAAAAAGAACAGGGAAACTTCAGATGTCGTACAGACAATGAGGAACTCTGCTCGGTAAAAACAACAGGAAAACTTGTTCGGCTAGAATTAATGAATTATAAGTTGTTGTCACTTGCACTTGGATGCATAGCAAAAACATTTTGATTTCGGTAGTTCTTTCGCAACGCGTGTATGATGTTGATGACAACTACACTGAATGATGATGGACGATTTTTATCGCGCTTTTGCTGCTGCTCCTACGCCTATGTGATGGCACAAAGAACTCAAACGGCCATGCATTAGCTCACGCGGACAACGTAGTAGATTTTCGACACGGTGGCGAGAGTTTCGGAGAACAACCAGACCCCGGGAAAGATTATCGAATGAAAAAGTTGGCATGAAACGGCGAAAGGTCAGTATGTAATGCACGTGGAAAAACGACGAGAAAAAGGTAGATGACAAGATGTATAAATTAATATGTACTAGCGAAAGAAACCCGCTATATACTCTGCAAACAAACACTGATTCATCGGGAAAACATCACAACTTTCTATGCAACTGGATCGATTGGAGAACAATATTTAATTGGCACCCGCTTCGAAAGGAAGAAAGAGAAAGAAGTTAAGTACACGGCGTTCCCCTAAAGAGAGGGCTGCTCTAACGACCTGCCTAGTTGTTCAAAAAATTCATAAAAGAATGGCTGCAACCAGTTCTTCTTCAAGCACGATGCCTTCGGGTGTCGTGCCACTAGAGCCTCAGGTCTCGGACTCGCTGGACGTAACAGTGCTCGCTTTCGCCCAATGGATATCAGAAATGAGGAGCAGGACAAACTCCAACTTACAGCAAATACTAGCGGAAATGGGGATAATTCGAAATGGTAGAAGAAGGTGGATGTAGTTGTACCCATGATTGACTCTTGGTAGAAGGTGGCTGTACCCATGATTGACTCTTGGTAGAAGGTGGTTGTACCCATGATTGACTCCAGTAGAGGTTGAGGTAGACGCACTAGAGGTAGAGGCTGCAGTTCTAGTTCTACAACTACTTCTACATCTACTCTCGGAAGCGTCGAACGATATCGCGTCGTATGATTTGACTCCACAAAAGAAAACCTAACAAGGTTTAAAACCTCTTCTTTGATCCCTAACTACAGGAATAACTTCGAATAGTTCCGAGTTGTCCGACTTCAAGCGGCATTGCAGTCAAGTGCAACAGCAACAACAGTTAAGGGCTGAAGCATTTCATTTCTACGTGCTATTCTCACTTAGCATGGCCGTCATCTAAGATAAACGTCGAAATGCTTTAAGCTGCTCTAAGACAGAGTCAGTTGAGTGACCTTAGGCAAAAGCTTCAAGAAGCCTACAACGAGATGTCGGAGATGAAGAAGGCAAAAGCACAAAGCGACCAGGAGATGGCTGCAGATTATCAGACACTAGGTATTTACGAGATGAAGATTATCACAACGAGCTTCAGGCTTTTTATTTTGCTCACCAAAGAACCACCTGTAGTTGAGCTCACCCACGCAGGACAAGGCTCACCCACGACTTATTCGAAAACTCAAAATAAGCGAGTTACTGACTGAAATAAGAGAGTCTTGATTACATTCCTCTTCTTTCAGTATCTCCCTTATTTTCCCTAGTTACTCGCTGACTTCAGCTTATCGAATACAATAATCTGCCCCTCCCACGACTACAGCCGAGCAATTGAATATAAAGTCTGTGGAGCTCGACACAATTAAGAAAACCTATGCGCAAACGACGCAGCAGCTGCAGCAACAGATACTCGAACTACAGACGGAAGTTAATGAGGTACTCACATCTGGTACTACGTCGATGTTGCTGCTCAAACATCTCTTGACCGTATGATCGGTGCCGATCTTCAAGAAATTTGATTTTCGAGTTTGATGCTAGGTAGAGGCACATAAGTAGGATGTTCATGCTGAAGTTTTTCTCTTTTTCCAGAATTTGTTATTTACAGGTCCGCTTACAAAGAGAAGATACCCATCGAATGGCTGCAAGTTGTAACGAAAATTTGGTCCGAGAAACAGGGGAAATAGCTCAGACGGCTAGGTACTTCAGGCTACACGAACACGTACACGTTCGCCAGGAACACGAACACGTTCGCCAGGCATTTGATGTGGTCCATCAAGAAAACGTGGTCCATCAAGATGATGCGCTACTTCAACATCAACTCTAGTACTGTATAGAGTGAAACCTTTTAACCTTAACAACTCTTGTAGCTGTACTTCCTTACTAAGCTATCTCTTCTTTCGAAGATCTTCATGTCTTTATGCTACCACGACCAGGTCAACAGCCACCGAATTCGAGCGCGTAAAGCAAGACCACGATCATGCGATAGCGAATTTGGCAGAAAACATGAACAGGTGGAACGACACAATACGCGATTTGAGTAAGGAGTTTCACGAGTTTCAGAAACTCATGACGAATCAACAGGCGAGATTGCAGATGGGATTGGATTCGGTAGTTACTTTTACTTCACAGTATTGTTGATGTGCATGTGGTCTATAACTATATCTTGTTGCTTCCCTAACACGAAACAGCGACAGCAGACAAGAACTGTGGTTGCTAATTTCATTACTTACAAACTCGGTACTTAGGCTCTCCGGTATTACTTTCGTACTGAATGGCCTCAGCACAAGTAGAGTCGAAAGGCTACATAAGAGGTTCCATTACATGACACAAGGAAAATGTTGAAGAATTTAACTGCAAGCCGTTCCTATCTTCTTCCCGTACCCGTGACCGTTAGCAACTAGTTGTACTTTGTGAGCGACATACGACGACCACTACTTTTTTTACCTACTACTACGTAGGTGTCTTATTGCATCCACCATCATCAGGTTCAGCACCAACAGCAAACGATACCGGCACAGCAGGGTGTAGTGGAACAAACTCGACCTTCTCAGCTTGTTGTTGCACCACCACAGGCACAACAACGAATGACGATGACAACAATGAGTGCAGGAGTGCCTCAACAAATGGGGTCACAAGTTAGACCCAGTTGGAACATGCCCCAGTATGGATTACGAGCACAATAGGCGACCTTTGTGCTTCGGAAACCAATACGTCCAATCTTCAGGAGACTTGAATTCCATCAAGAACATTCTTTTTCTTAAGTACTCGTAGCTCCTGTTGTAGAGTTGTATCCACTCTGAGAGAGAGTCTACTGTCATCTCTCCGTGAATAAGCTTGAGAAACCGCATCTTATCATTTTTCTTACCACAGGCTTAGGCTGGCTCGACCACTCGTACTACAGGTGGAATGATTGACATCCGCAATTTCATCAAGCCAACAACAACATTTTTCTTAGCATTACTAGCAATCTTCTCTTGCTCTTCCAGGTTTTAGTTTACAAGTTCGGAAAAGGTATGGGCTATGTAATGTATCCAACAGTGGTTGATGCATACAGACGATGTAAAATGGTATAGGAAAACGCATACAAAATGTAAGAATTGATTGTACTCTTCCAATCAAACAACTAGCACGCAAAGACGCGCTGACTAACAGCCAGCGGACGTAGCTGCTCATAGTGAGAATATAACCACTAAAAAATAGCCATTGAAATGTCCACTACTGCTCATTGTTAACAAGAAGGCACCTGAATATCATCAACGAACGTCCTGGGTGGACATTTTCCCGATATACGTTTTGACGAAATTAAAAATTTTCATTGACTCTGTCTCGGTCCCCTAAGCAGAAAGGACTGCTATTATATTTCCTTAACACATCATCAGCATATCATCATGACCGAAGAACACGTCTGTTTCTGATTCTACTTTTCTTTGCGGAGTCCGTATTCTAAAAAGTCGTCAAACCATGCATGTACTCGTGTTTCTGTTTCGCTTATCAAAATTCAACATTTTTCGCATCCACTACGACGACTCCAACTACCTTTGCATAGCCAGATGTACCTCGGCGATTTGCATAGCCAGATGTACCTTGTTGAAAGAGAACTAGAGCCCAGCACGCGGCCCTTCACATACAAATGCACCAGTACGTATAAAGGTCAGAAAATTTATTTTCAAAGCAACTTAGAGCAGACCGCAGATGAGTCAGTCGTGTGGCTCCTCGCGTAATGAATGGTTCCGGTATTTGGTAACCTGAATTTGATCATAAGGGAAAACAAGAAGAGAACCCTTAGGATCAAACTCAGGCTACCAAATGCCAGAACCATACCCGTAAGATGAGAGACGCCCCTTAGCCGTTCAGCAGAAGCATAGGATGGGGTGTCGTGTTCGCGACACGTAGGAGACTTCTGTTTACTCGTACGCGACACGTTAAATAGAAGAGATAAAACATATCATCTGTCACAACATCTCGAATATTCTCGGTTTGAAGATCCGGTTGGTTTAGAGACCTGTCGTGCGGTCCGCCTGTCGGTTTGTCTATCGCGTCATCGGTAGACTTCTGTCCGTCATCGGTTTGAGTCATTTAACAATGACCTCGCTCCCTCGCCCTCGTCTCTCGCTAACCACTTGCACTTCTCTCCCTCTAATCTTTCTCTCTCTTTCTCTAATTTCGTCCCTAGGATCCCGTTTACGTATTATAAGTTTTCACATTCTTGCTCACATATCATCCTGATACACTTAATATCATTAGAAGAAGAAGTAGTGCAGAGCGTCGAACTACAAGTACAACAAGAAGAGAAGATGAGCAAGACGTCGTGGATTATCCTGCAGAAGTACGACCTGTAGTTCTTCGTTGTGGGATTTCCGGATCTTACTTCTTGTGCGTTCTGCATGCGCTCTGCATCTTCAGGGGGAAAATCGTCCAGTTTCTAGAAGACCGCAAAAATGGGTAACGAAGGCTCGAAAGAGGGAGACGACGGCCAGGGCCGTGGTGGTGGTGGTCCTGGTGGTGGTGGTGGAGGTGGTCCTAGTGGTGGTGGTCCTAGTGGTGGTGGTGGTGGTCCTAGTGGTGGCGGTGGCGGTGGCGGCGGCGCCCCACCAGGTGTGCAGGCAGGTACATCCAAAAATAGATGTAAACTTTTCTCTTTTCGTCTGCTGCAGTTGGTGCTGCTCTGGAATGATAGAATAGTCTAAGACGGAACCTACATTTTTCTCAGTCTATGTCAGCGGTGTTTTGATGGTCAAGCAGAAGCAACTTCCAGCAACCCCTAACAACTGAATCAGGTGGCGGCCTCACAAATCGCGATATGCTGCCTCAAGATGCAAGCGCGAAGGCCCAGCAGGGAGTAGCAGACCAAGAGAGGGACCAAGGAATAGCTCTAAGTGCTACTTTCAATTAAGGCTCCACGATAATCTCCACAGGTTATTAACATCTCCACAGGTCCTTTCAGCTCCTACTACAACTCATTATGTATGATTAATCTATCTCCACAGCCCACAGGTTCATCAGGTTTGTCATCAACAACATTTTTTGTATCTACTGTCTCTGTTTCCTCTGGTGTCCCTCTGAAGTTTCCTCTGTTTCGTCTGTGCTCTCCCTCTTGAGAAAGCCGAACTAGTGTCCGCTCCCTCTAATGTCAGACAGGTGGCAACCCATACCTCCTTACGGAAGAAACGGCGGAACTTCAACGAGCTGAGGCTAGAATAAAAAATGCCATTACGGACTTAGATGGGGCTATTGACACGATCGAGAAGGTACTTGTTGTATTTCCTATGGTTTGAAATTTACTAAACCACACACTTCGCATCTTCAGACCCATGCTCATTCCGCTCGAGTTCAACGTCCTCCTCTTGCTCAAGATGATCCAGGTTCGCTAGTAACGACGTCCATTTTTACTTACATTCTTTATGATATATTTTCCATGCTGGTTTGAAATAAACTAAACACAAAGATGAAGAGTCTTAAATGTAGTCCTAGCTTCTACCAACTCTACTTCTACCAAGTTCTAGAACAATGATCTCGATACTCCAAGTATCCGATTAACAGGAATCGCTCCGATTATTCGATGCTACGACAGCTGGCTCGATACACTCGGCTGGTGTGAGTGAGCGTGCGAAACTCGAAAACTTGATGACGAAGCGAGAAGCCTTGCTACTCCAAAAGCGTCAACTGGTGGACGAACGGCATAACATCAGAAGTTTGATTGTTATGACAAATGAACATTTTAGTACCTGTAGAAGATGTTGTAATTGTAGTTGTAGTTGTAGTTGTGCTTACAAAAACAAGGAATACAGTTGACATTGATCTTCTTGATGATGATGGATCATGATAATTCAGTTCGTAAATAATGCATGGGTGTTGACCACAAGAACTTCATCTCAGAAGATAGAATTCGTCTTAGATGTAGTTGCATTTTCCCCGTTGTGAGTTGTACTTTTTAATACAACTAGTGGTAAGTACAAGTAGAAGTCTAAGGTATCTTCAGGTCGTTTTCATAGCTCTTCTAGTTTCTGCACCAACTTAGATTCAGGCTCTACTGTCTCTCCTCGTGTTCTTGGATGTTGGTATTCATTGTGTGCGAGACTCTACAGTTGAACTCCGGAACCTGATCAATATCACGTTCTGCTCTAATCCCGCTCACGATTTTGAAGCGCTAGATACTGCGATGAACGCTGCAAGGAATCAGCTTGCTGCAAAGCAAGGGAAGGGCATGGCCGGCACAAGTCCATTTGACGACCAGTTCGACTTTGAATCAAATTTGCCATCAGGGAGTGCTTTTTCTTACGACCTGGAATCTTCAGGAATCTTATTAATGTTGTTAGAACTTTCTTCGGATTGTAGTGACACTACAATTCGAATCCATCTTTTCCCTCATCTGCTTCCGTTTTTCTAAGTACTTAAAAAGAGCTCACAGATGGGCTACTAGCAGATGGATTCAGTGAAGCCTTAATATTGAGTAGAAGCGGTGGTCCAGACACAGTAGTCCTCGCACCATCATGGTTTTGATGACGACCACATGATAATCTTGAGTAAGTAGAAGCGGTGGTCGTCCCAACACAGTTGTAGTCCTCACAAATTTTTATCTGCGAGTACAGTAAAGTTGAGAGTGGACTGGAGAACAAGTTTCTCCTTGTCTACTTCATGATCTAATCTGCGGGTTCTGGTAATATGCGGCGAGCAGGCCCCTTAACGCCTAACGAAGCGCAAGTTGCGCGGCTGCTGCCGAAGCCAGGCCAACAACGGACAATTCAAGACGTACATGCCTTAAATCGTGCCAAAATCAACTACTACAAGGGGCAGCTGCGAGACAACAGCGATCTACTGCACAGCAACTCACTAGGTGGTCAAGTCAGTCTTGCAGATTTCTTTTATGGCTTCACAACTGTAGTTGTATCATGGATGTAATTGAAATTGTATCTGTGGTCTTCTTCAAACATTTCTCTTATTACAGAACACTGCATGACAATGACAATGACACGCAAGTGGCAAACATCAAATGGCAAACATCAAGCTGCTTGAAGATCACAACGATAACTCGATTATCCTTGCATGCATGTAAAAATCTTGCGCCGATGTCGGAGAACTAATTAGAATTATTCATACAACATCTTTCTAATACTTAGAGGCCCCCGACCCAGTGGAAATTGAGGAGGCTGAAGCTTTAGAAAAGGAGGCAGAGCTGAAACAGCGAGCAGACCATCTGTTATGGTCAGCTTTTATCCACGATCGTTCTCGGCATTTTGGTCGTACCCTTATTTTCCGATGAATCGAGGTGACGAGGTGAATAGAAACTGACTCTAAATCTGCAGTCCGTCATTCGCGAAAAAAACGAACTATTAAAGCATTTAGTGAAGGAACGCGGAAGTGAGGCTGCTGAGGCAATCTCTGGGGGTTCAGGTACTTACAGTGCTGTACCTGCTGTGATTTGATGATTACAACTGGCCCATTAAGACGTTTATTTTTATTTGATGGGTAGTACTGCTACTGGGATACTAGTCATACAAAGTAGAGTACTAGCAAAACAATTCCTCCTGACATATTTGATGACTCTGAATTCGTACAAGTTGAAGTTTTTACTTACCAAAAGATGTTGAAGTCCTTGCAATTTGCTTTTTCTAACTGCAGTGCACCAGTTTTTCTACTTTGTGGTCTTACTAGTTCTTACAGCACAATAATCCAAATGATCGATATAATCATCTTCTCCTCCTATATCAACTTCAACAGGTGGAGGAGTCGCGGGAAGCCAGCGGCTGAGTCAGGAAACGTTGCATGACATCGCGGAGCACAGCGTGGAGAAGATGATCCAAGAAGGGTGGAAAGATAGGGTCGATAAAGAGACCGAACGAGAATTCAAGGATCTGAAGGATCAACTGCAGCAGGTTAGTTACGGCTTCTCCTGACTGAGAAGTACATCTTCAGGTTCAGATAGTACATCTTGAAGCCGACTTGTTTGTGTAAGAAGATTTGCTTCAACAATATTAAACTTGTTGACCAGGGCCGCAAGGGTTACTACCAGAAAGGTGGGTTAGACCTGGTGAAGTACATGACCATGTTGACCATGGCAGGCCATGACCCCCTAGGGGCCCTTCGGCTTGGCACTACTGCTCTACATGATGAAGGTAGTTACAGCTGTTCCATAGGGCAGCAAGATGCGTAGTTTCAAGATGGATTATAAGGGTCGTGAACTCTAAGTTAGGGAACAGCATAGGGACGAACGCTTTCGATCCATGCTTCAAGAACTGCAGGACTTGAGGTTTTACTGTTAATTTTTTTTTGCGAAGGAGCCCAACCTTAAAAACGGACCTACATACACGGTGCAACCCTACTTACCCTGTGCTATAGTGGAGATCATATTTCGCAATATTTATACGTACTTACTTACCAATCATTGGTAGTCAATACTCACACATCAACGGGAACAACTTTCAAATACTAAGTACTACTTACTTACCAATTATATTTATACGTCTCTGTCGCCATCTTGTCCCCCTTTCTTAGAAATGCATCATCTAGAGGGGGTCCAATTGTTTCATCGTTCACCAGATCGGACCCCTCTCTGCAAGTGTACTACGACGCGCCAACATTGCCGATTGACGTCGCCCTGGACCGCAGAGACCGGTTCGGAGGAGTCATCGAGGGTGGTGATATTCTTAACCGTGGTTACCTGCAGGCGGACTACTTGAACGAAGACACGATTAAAGTTACGGCTTCTTCATGGGTTCCTTCAGGGGAATGAAGATCCATCTTCAATACCACTAGGATGCGAAAACTGCAGCATCTTCAAAAGGCCAACAACGGAGTTACCCTTTACCACTGGGACCGTGGTAAAGGGCGAACCTGTTCGGTCCAGGATGCAATTCCAATCGTTCAGGTGGCTGAGTTATTGGAGTTGATGGTGGCTGTGTTGGGGTTGATTGTTCTGTTGGTGCTGGATTTAGAGAAGTAGAAAGTCCTCTAAGAAAGGCAACATTCGTACTATCTTGTCCGAGGGCGTATATGCCAGTCTTGGAGTTCATCGTGATGACGAGACGGGAGAGGTCGTTCTGGACGCACTTCATCGACCACGAAAACATACCCCATTGATGGGAGCTCAGCGCAAAGTCGTCTATTCGCCTGGTGAGAAATTTGAGGCTAGTAACTGAACCTGTAGTTTCTGTACTGTTGAAATTTTTGGTCTTTCTCTAGTACTATATTGAAAAGAACCTGTAGTTTCTGTATTGAAAATGATCCTTCTCTAGTACTATAAAAAGAACCTTTTAATATTTCTACTGTATTCATCATCATTTTCTAGTATATATAAGTATAAGAAATTAGATCGTGGTCCAACGTCCCTCAAGCAGCTTAATATACTTCAGTCTAAGGGGATATTAGACATAGAAAGATGCTGTCCGTCATCCTCAAGCGTATACTAGGGAGATAAAAGTATCAGTCGTCATACTCATCAGGGAAGATAATTTGACTTCCACACGCACCAGGGATGATGAACATGTGAAAATAACCTATTACAATTACGACGTGATCAAGAATATTTCAGTCATCAAGAATATAATTAGCTCTAAGAGTTTTGTGCCCGACTATGGAGCAATGACATTGGGCCAGCTCCGTATCATGCCGCAGTTCGACGAAGAGGGACGGATAACGAATGTGGAAGCACTACGCCAGCAGGCGATGAAAGACGAGAAAGCCAGCGGCGTCTTTACCTCAGATCAGATCAAAATTAATTAAGACCACGTCGCTCAAAGCACCTTACCTAGGTCACCCATCATCCTCGGAGGCGAGCATGTGCCCGTGGGGCTCGCTGAGAAGGATTCACAACCTAACCTAACCTAAAACAACCGGTTAGTTTTCACCTGGGCGACAATATCTAAGCTTAATATCCCGGGCAACAATATTAGTCAACAAAGTAATCCTGAAATTGAAAGACAAAGAGAAACACAAGCAAATCAAGACTGGTAGTTTCTCCAACTACTTATAATGCGAAAATAAATTTTACTGTTCAACTTTGCCTACATGCGGATACGTATCTCATCTAAGAAGAACAAGGAAGCAGCAAAAAGGATGACCCTTTGGAGAATAGGATGGACAACTACGGACCAACCTTTGCCGGACCGATAGCTGGGTCGCCAGAGGGTGCAGGCATCCAATTTGAGGATCCGTTGATGGCGGGAAATAAACATTAAGGCTCGTCGGTCTTGCTTGATGTTGAAGTTGATGCGCGTTATTCTAGGGGTTCGCTCTTGATTGAATGTTTTACCTTCGTCCCAGGTACAACTATTACAGAGTTAGTCTTATATATATATATATATGTTCCAGGGCTCAGGGCGGGAGGCCCCCCCCCCC
>CAJINU010000026.1:517500-663778 GCA_905178165.1 Amoebophrya sp. A25 | reverse complement strand
GGGGGGGGGGGGGGGGGGGGGGCCTCCCTCCCTGGTACATATATATATATAATGAGGAAGAGGAGCATGAGCAGGCGCCGTCTAGTTGAGCCACCTTGTTGCTCGTGCTCTAAAAAGGAGACAAAGCATCTAGCAAAGGTTCGAGCAATGCGAGCTCTAGAGCCAAAAGCGAAGAGGGTGAGGTAGCCCCACCAGATGAACCACCACAGCAAGAGGAATCAAGCCCACCAGCAAAACCTTATGGCGAACTATTCGTACTTTACAGAGGGTTAGGGACTCACTCCTATCTACTCGGAATTATTTAGATCAAAGTATTCATCATTACCTATATATAATTTATTATAGGGACTCAATATCTCATCATTATTTGTTTAGATCATTACCTCAGGTAATTTACCTAGTACACAGCTTCTACCACGAGAGTGTAAGCAATAACATGCTAGTGAAAGCAATAACATGAACATGAAGATTAAGTGAGTGTGGTCTACACATGCTCTAGCGTTATTAAGACAATTGAATTTCTAAGACAAGTTTGCAGCCCCTCCAGAATCCAGCTCCGAAGATGAAGGCCCACCTCCCGCAGCGACACCTTCCAGTGCACCTAAGGTCCCTAGTGCGGCTCCTGCAAGCCTTATGCTATCAGGTTTTGTTCATCTTGTTTCCCGGCAACTTCTTAGCATAGGTGGGAATTACTGAACGATAGATGAGTAGGTTTTTCTGATCTAGATACCATTGTTGCTAGGCTCTTCAGTAGCCGTCGAAGTCTGCCACATCGGATGGTAGGCCCCAGCCTAACCTAACCTTGGTGTTGGTGCCCTTTGATGTAGTTCCTTTGAAGATGTAGGAAGAGCGAGATGAAGAGAAATTAGTAGACTCTAAAAGCGGAGGCGGGGGACTGCTCGGGGCACTAGCGTCTCGACTAGGAGCTAACGTAAAGTCAGTAGCTGCTGTCCCATCACAGAAGTCTGCTCGAGGTGGAGGAAGCTCTGATTAAGGGGAGAAGAAATCCATCTCAATTAACAATTCTCTATAAACATCAATTAATTAGTGATATGCAGAAAAAACAGAGTTGAAGCGGTGTCCGTTTCCTGAGTGGAAACGGTCGTCACCAAGTAGATGCTCATCTACAAGAAGATGGATTTCTTCTGAGCAGTAGCTCTAACCTGACTCTGGGTCTGGCAGTGGGAGTGGAAGCTCCTCCGGTAGTGGCGGAGGCAACGCCAGCTTCTATCCGGAACCAATGTCTTCATCTGGAACAAGTGCGACGACGTCCTCATCAGCCTCATCAAAGACAACTACCTCATCAAAAACAAGTACATCAATCTCAAGTACTAGAGGTAGAGGTGGTTCGTCTAGAAGAGACAGAAGAGATGGCATTCAAGAATACGACGACGTAAACAAAAAGTATTTCTTTTTCAAAGACGAAGTAGACCTAAAAGTAGACCAGCATGATGAACTAGATGATGTTGATGTGGTTGACAATATTAAGGCTCAGACTTCATTGGTCACAACTGAAACTAGCATCTTCTGACATCAAAGGGGGCACTTTGAAAGAGCAGGGGAAAACGAAGGGAGCACCAGGGTAGTACACTCGCCCTTGGATCGTGGAGCCCTTTCCCTCCGAAAAATAGAGTGACCAATGAGTGTCGACCTTTAACAATAGGCGTACAAAAGGAGCGAAAAATAAAGGGAGCACCAGAAGGAAACCCTCAAGAACCCGAAAAACTCCAAACTTGTCGAAGAAGGACAGGCGTAGTACTATCAGCAGATCGCCCGAAGGACGAGGAGGTCGTACTAGGTCGAAGAGGAGAAAAAAGCGCGAGAAGAGCCTGGAAGGTGGCTCTGCTGGTAATAGAAGAAAAGCATCATCCTCGAAGAAGAGCACCAGGTCAAGAAATAAAGATGTTGCTGAGGAGAGGAGACGAGGATCGGCCAGAGAAAGCAAAAGTAGAAGCAGGACATCACCATCTTCCTCTACCTCATCGATCTCATCAAGTAGTAGAAGACGAGTATCTCCTTCTCACCAACATCCTGAACCAGGCAAAATCTTCTTTGGACAGAAAGCGAACATCAATTATAGAATAATGAAAAATGCGAGTCCTCGTCAGGGTCATGCACAGACAGCCGTGACAACAAATAAATTGGCTGCTCGCCTCGCCGCAGCATCAAAACGGAAGGAGGACCTTGACATCGACAAGAAGGAAGATAACGACGCCTCGAACGCAGCACCCAGAGGAGGCGTAGGTGAGAATGCTAATACTTCTCGTCGAGGTAGTACAACTAGAAGAAGCTCTGGAGTAGCAGCACCAGGTCCTCAGTTGTTCTATCCCGAGCAGAACAAAAATCGTGGTACTACTGGAGGACCAGGAGGTCAGCAGGGTAAGAACGAGCAGCTGAGTCTGCTTCATGCTCAACAGCGGCACGATACAAGTACAGGGGTGATGAAAACGCAGTTTCTGAATACCGAAGTTTAAGGCTAAGTATATTAATCTTGATGTTGGGAGGAACAGGAACTTTGAAGAGGGTCGTGTCGCTATCAAGGTTTTCTTTTGAAGCGACCCCCATCTCCATCATGTGGATGACCCCCCAAGCAGGAAGCTCGTCTAAGATCTTGTTTTTGATAAGCTGCGACAGAGGACCGAAGACGAAACGAACGAAGACTTCCTGGCGATACAGCAAGGTGGTGAGGATGACCATGCCTCCTTGTACAGCGGGGTCACGACTACTGGTGGTAAAGTTATGCAAGAACAAACTACAGCAGGAGGAACTTCTCTTCTACTGTTTGAATGTTTAGTAGGTAAGGAGTGTCAGGGTTCATACAGTGTCAACAAGATCAACGGATCTTAATCTTTTAGCCAGTGATCTTAAAAGTCTTAAAGATGGGTTGTAGGGGTACACCGTCATCAAAAGGAACCCATAAGTAACCATCTTTTCTTGCGTCTCTTCTAATAGAATCAAAACCGACGCAGAGAGGCTACGTGCGAGGGGAAATCTTCTTGCCCTAATGAAGACTGACGTCGTTAACCAAGCAGCATTTGATGCCGATAATGAGGAAGCTGACCTGTTACAAACTTAAGTCTTGGAAGTTCTTGAGATAATGATAAAAGAACAACCGGTTTTTAGTTCTTTTTACGACCGTTACAAATTTAGGCTTAAAAATATCCCGTGCAACAATAATATTTTGAGCATCTGACTAGTCTAGTGTCTACGGCTTTCCTTCTTCAGGACACTAGGACTAGGTGAACGCTTGACTATAAGTTACTTCCTCGGAGCTTCTAGCTTTCTGGAACTTCGATGTAATATAATTCCTTAGGTGAAGATCGTCGAGCAAGGATCGCAACACGGAGCGAACACATGACCAGCAGGAAAGCCATAGATGATATGCGAGCTAAAGAGAGGTCATCAACAAATGTCAACCCCTAACAAACTGTGGTGGGCGAAGATCAAGCGGAAACCCGTAGAGAAACAGAACTACGGATGAAGGCACTGATGGAGGACGATGTTAATGATAAGAAGAAGAAGAAGCAAGGAGTCGACAGCACCTCCAATTAAGGCTACCGCTGAAGTCTGCTGGTTTGCCTAGTACTAGACCCACACCTAACCTAACCGCACCTGAAGCATCTCCTTATATATAGTGACACCATGATCGATCCTTGGATCTTCCTTTTCTTCTACAGGGAATCGGAAAGGATCATAGGATGATGTTACATTCCAGATGAGAGGATGAGGAAGATGCCAATGGCAATGCGGTAGCTCTAATGGAAGAACAGGCAGAAGAACGCCCTGCATAGTATGTATGGATCAACAGGGGGCACACGGCTCATTGGTAGCATCGACGATGCCATTGGAGGTCGAACTAGCGATGATTTTGGCATGGCAGAAGGCCTACCGGGACACGGCAGTAGGCCAAGATTTCAGCATGAGGACGATTTCGATCGCCTCAACGCAGCAAATTTAAGGCCAGTCAATCACTATCTTCCCATGTCTGTGAACAACTACGCTGGCAATGAGCGGCGCAGTCCACCCTGCTGATTTTTACAGGAGCAAGAACTACACTTAAGGGTGGCTTAGGGTGGAGCCCACTCAACCAGGAATCATGGTCGTGAAGAACTAGCGCTAACAAATGAAACCGATGCTAAAGGTCGACGAGGAGGCAAGAGGACAAGAGGCGCACAACAGGAGCTCGATGAGCATGCTCGAGGCGTCGCCGCAGCTAATGCGTGTACCCGCGACCACGAGTTGCTGACTTTGCTGAGACGCGATGTAGGTCGATCGGCTCTAAAAGGCCATCCCTTTTTCGGAAACCTGCGACTTCTCTACCCATCCCTCACTGTCCAGCGAGTGAGTATCTCCGAGATGAAAGATTATGGCTTGTATTAGAATTAGATTCCGTAATTACAATATTTTTTAATAAATTGTGTACGTAGGTCATCGTCATGGGACGTTCCGTTTCCGTAATAAAAATAGATTGTGTAGGGGGAAGGAAAGGTGAGCCAAGGGAAAATCACGTTCACGTCAAGAAAGATGCTCATCGGATGCTTGTTCTCGAGAAGATAATGAATACAGTAGGATATTATACATAGGTATAGCTATAGTGCTGGTAAGATGTTGGAACAAAGGTCTAACGCGCGCTCTTTGTGGACGTGTTAAAAGCCGCAAATCTGCATCATCTGAGTGGAACGGGAGAAAGAGTAGCAAGCCAGGATCTCGCTCACGACAGGTTAATGCACGCCCAAAAGCAGCAGCTGCGTCTCCGCGTTTTAGAGTCGACCGTTTTTACCGACGAGCGCTGTTTAGTCCTGCGGTTCTCGGAGTTGTTCGATGGGGGTGGGGCGGATGCAACTAGTACGCCTTCGTCTTCTGCTGCACACCAGATGAAGAACAAGAGAGGTTCTTCCAGCAAAACCAAACATATTAATAGGGTTAGCGGCATGCAGGAACAGCTGAGGCAAACATTAAGACCTGATACTCTGGTTAGTGTCAAAGCAGCCTGACTAGAACGAAGTTCAATACACATTTAATTATTCAAGTCTAGCAATTTTTAAAATTCCTGTACTTCTATAAAGTTGATGAAGTTCAGGTTGAGAATAAAAAAGGCGTCGTATCATTCTAAGAACGATCCGGGCTTCCTTCGCCGAAGAGTATGCGGCGTTGAAAAAACAAGACGAGCAAAAGAATACAGAAATCGAAGAAAAAATAGAAAACCTGCAGAGACAAGTGGGATTATGATTAATAAGTGATGATACATGGTTGGCCATTTGAATTAGATTTTTTGACTATACTTCTACTTAGTTCCTTTTCTACTTCTTCTTATTTTTGTGTTTCCTAGTTAGGTCTGCTCCATCGCTATTATAAGTGTTGAAGCATTTGTTCGTTTCTAGACTCGTCGTCATTTATTTGAACATTTTTCACTGTTTTTGTTTCCTCCTTAAGAACAAGAAGTTTAGCTAAGTAATGGCACGACTGGAGGTACTACCACATTGAAAGGCCTCGAAAATAGACACGAGGAGCTCAATAATTAATCGAAAACTGTTGGAACACCCGAACACGTCCAAGCGCAATATGAGGCTCTTGAGAGTAAATGGAATGATTATCGTTGCAATGTAACAGAAAGACGATCAGAACGGACGTGCCGAATGATCACTGACTGTTTAAGGCCCTGAAATGGTATCAAAATGGGTTCAATGTCATTGGGATATCATGAAGGGTCATAGTGCAGTTAAAGATCTGGGAGATCTTGCTGCTAATTCATGTTGGAATTCATTGAGTTCAAACGATGATCATAGGAGGAACTAACAAGAGTTCAAGACAAGGAACGGCATTGATCATGATCAAGGTGACGAGTGAGAGCAGTCATTTGACATTGAAATCAGGTTCGTTCGTTGGATCTTGAGCCAGTAATGACCATTGACCAACACCCCTCCTCAATCGCTAGGTGAGGAAATGACGAAAGTCACAAACGGTCTGGTGTTACCTGCTCTGACCCAGAACCATCACGATTCTCTATATCCACTGACGTCACCACTTGACCAACGACCTAACACCCTAAGAAGATAGAATAGGTAAGCACCGCCACGGAAGCAGAACTTGAACCAGACTCATCATCTTCCGTTTCCGAGTCACTATCATCTTCATCATGGTTACGGCTAATGACTGGATTCTCTATGTGATGTAATAATAATCTGCGTTGAGTAGATGAGCATGAAAGTTTCGTTAGTCCATCAGCTTTCATGAGGTGAGTAGGACAGAAAACTACTTTCTCAGCTGCGTCTCTAACTCGTAAATAACGTAACGCATAGTGTCTACTCTTAGGCTTCGTGTCTTCACTCTTTGCTGTCGAGATTGCAGACTGGTTGTCTATCCACAATATGGCATCATCGAGGGATGGCGATATACCAAACCGCGTTTCCACTAATTGAGTGGGTAAGGGATTGAAGAAATCTGTAAAATCATGCAGCTCGCTCATGACAATAGTGTCCGACGCGGCTATATACTCTGACTCTGCAGTTGAATATGCACGCACGGTTTGTGTATTGCGTTTCCAACAGATTGGAAAGCCCCGATAGTACATAATCGAACCACTGGTCGAGCGCATGCTCTTTATGCAGTTTGCGAATCCTGCATCTGAGAACCAGTTAGTATACGGTAGCTCTCTTCCTTCTGGTAGGAGCTTCTTGTAAATTCCGTTGAATTCTTCCTCACTTTCTGGAGAATAATAGAGTCCTTGGTCTTTTGTCGTAGCTAGATACTTTAATACTTTTCTACAGGCTTTTGCAATTCTTTCTGTAACGGGCTTACTGACATACCGAGCCAATGTCGCCACAGGGACGCAAATATCTGGCCTTGCGGTTGTCGATATCCAAAGCAGTGCGCCAACAATCTCACGCAATGGAAACCCGGCTGCTAGCTTAAGCCCCTCCTCAAGCAAAGCAGACTCGTCGAAATTTGGAGACCACACCGGCTTACCTAATGTTATTTTATACTTCTGTATAGTCTTCTCTATGTACACATTCATCAGGATTTTCACTGAACGTGCTTCCCGACAATAGTGCACAATCGCACCAAGAAAGTCGAACTCTAGCCATTCGAAACCCGTAAGAGAATCGACTCGCTTTGCCATCTCAATAGGTCGGCCAGGGGCGCGACTAAAGATCCGGTCGAGCTCAGACCGTAACTCGTGATAGTCAGGTCCAGTAGCTAAGTTATCATCAACATAGACTGACATCTTCATATACTTTCCTGGGTGCGTTTTGCTCTTTTTCCGCCACAATCCTGGAGCAGAAGGACACGGCTCCCATCCGAGTTCGGACAATAGCACGCAATACTTCTTGAACCAGGCTCGTGGAGCGTCCTTGAGCCCATAGAGAGCTTTCTTAAGCTTGACGATATCCGCTCCATGCTTCTCCGCCCACACTGGTGGAAGACGGCAGAAGACGTCACGATCGAGTTCAGCATTAAGGAACGCAGAATCAAGGTCGAATGGGATGACGAAGTCAGAGTCCGTCGCTGCTGAAACGAGTAAAAGTCTATTCGCAGCATGTGACACTACAGGGGCGTAGGTGTCGATATTCCCCGAACGATCAAGATTCCCGAGCACACAAGCACGAGCTTTGAAAGTTCCATCACGTTTTACCGTGAGAACGATTGCTATAGGCATTACCTGAGAAGAGGTTCGCAGCTCCTCGTCAGTAGCTGGCGCCCAAGTCTCAAAGGCAAGTAGTCTAGCTTCCTCCTTGGTGATAGCTGCACGCCATTTCTCGGCGTCAGGGCTTTTCAAGGCTTGGGAAACTGACAGCATGACATGTGCTTCGAGAAAGGTCTCCCCTTCTTCCAGCTCATGCCCGCCTGCTAGCATGGCAAATTTATGCATGTCTTTTCTTAATGCTTCTAGCTCGGCTTTTGTTCTTCTTTTGCGTTGTCCTGGATTCTTATCCTTGCTCCCTTTAGGTCTTCCTCGGCCTTTCTTCCCCTCCTCAACTTTGCCTGGTTGAGATGGTGGAATGGGTAAGGTCCTCGGATCCCTTGCTTCAGGATTAGAGTCAGGCGACACACGCTCCGATGAGATATTCCCCTCCTCAACGCGTTGCGCGTCAGAGTTGGAATCATCACCGGTCTTTGGATCTTCCTCTTTGTCCAAAGATTCACAGAAAAACTCACCAATGTCATTGTTATCTAGTATCATTTCCATGCCGGTTGGATCGCCTGAGCTGTACTCCGTGCCAGAGAAGCGCGGCTGACAGGCCATACGTTGCAGCGCATGTCTGTGCAGGACGGGACCCAGCGACGGCGTGCCAGACTGCAGGTTTTCCAGCGGGTCATAATCAACATAAATGCCCTTCGACGTAGGCAATAGCCAATCAATGTTCTTGACTAATATCGACTCTCGAAATTTTACGTCTAGTGTGGAATACTCACTCCACTTGAAGCCAGCTTTCGTTCTCCCATCGTTGTGATATGTACCTACTAGCCAACCAGACGAAACTGGACACAGACCGAGAAACACACCACGCCGATAAGGTGACGCAAGCTTTGCTTCTTTCTTGTTGGTGGTGTCTACGACCTGTTCACGAAAGTACACCAAGCAACCAAATCTTCTTAACATACCTAGACCACTTTTCGAGGACTTCTTTCCTATCCTCTTTTCTAGTATCTCGACAGGACTCATTCCATCACGTTCTGGCATTTTTGCATAACGATGCGGTAAGCGATTCCAACAATCTCCGGCATACTGTAAGCAGTAACACCAAAGACGTCGGTCGACTTTGACCAACATGGTACGTACAGCACCGAAAATGGTCCGCATGAAACGTTCGCAAGTTCCGTTCATTTCTGGGTTGTAAGGAACTCCAGGAATTTCCGAAACCAGTAGCGATTGCATGACTTTGGTCATATGGTCACTACTTAGGACGGGTTCGTTATCTCTACGGATGAACCACACCACCTTGTCGTCGAGTGACAATGAGTAGTCCTGGCGAATGCCTTTTATTACTTCTTCAATCACCTCTACGCAGTCCGACTTGAGGCAAAGAGGACGAACGAAACACATTTTAATCGAATCACAAATAATGACTAAAGCACATCTTTTGCTTCTTATAGATACTGGTCTAATACCAACTGCGAAATCAATTGCAAGTGTTTTCAATGGAGAAGGTATATGTCCAGGGGGTCTCACTTTTGCATGAGAGCGTCTTTGACCTTTGGTTCGATCACATTCTGGACAAGATACACTAAGGCCATCAACGTGAAAGTGACCAAGTCTACGATGTATGTCTAATCTTGAAGCTTGTGAATGAAGTCTAGCTTCTTCTATACTAGTGCATACTATATCCTCCTCAGTTTCATTTTCTTCTTTGCTAAACATGTCACAGCCTAGAATAGGTAACTGCATCTGGGGGCAATTTGTTATGGGTAGAGAGCGGCCGGAGCGAGTATTGTACAACGTTCCGCCACTTTCTGTGAAATTCATTTGCCAACCCTTTTCATGACAGTTTCCTTCACCTAACCACGGTATAATGCGATCTATGGCTTTTGGTAAGTGTTCAAAGTGTACGCCATATTTTAATCCTAGTTTGTTTTCTTTTAGTCTACCTAGGTTCCCACTTCGCTTTCCAGCAGTGCCACTAATATGACAAAGCCGGTGGCTAATTTTCTTGAAATCGGAACGATGGCTAGACAAATACTTATTTGCACAACTGTCAACAAGTGAAACTGTTTTGCTTTGATTTGCACTAAGATAGCAACCTGAGTGATTGTCAATCATATAGCTTTCATCCCTAAGCAGTTCACTTCTATATTCTTTATTCTCAAAGTTTTCTTCCAAGTTCAGCGAACATTTTCCATCCTCATTTTGGAAATCTTCTTCCAATTCTTCTTCATCTTGGGACTGTCCATCTCGTCTCCCATATCCATTCCATTCCGGATTGGTTTCGACTCAGCGTTGTGGTTGTTGTCCACCCCATTGCTGCTGTGGGTTACCGTTGTCGAATCCTTTTCCTCCACTTTGTTGCGGTGGATAGTTGTTCTGGTGCCACGGAGGGATAGTGTTACCTTGCGGCCAACAGTTGTATGAATTGTTGAAGAAGTTGCTGCCCATGGCTTTGTTAGGTTGGTAGCTTTGACTCATCGGGTTTAGCCAGCATTTGTGCGCCTTATGTCCATATTTGTGACAATAGTTGCACTGGATGCCCTCATTAGGATTTGAGTTCTTAGCACCTTTACCTTTGCCATTTCCTTTGTTCTTCTTACTACTAGAACTACTACTACTACTCTTTCCACTTCCTTTTGTTGCGTAGACCTCGTTCTTGATTTCTTTGCGAATCTTCTTGCGAAGTCGTTTGATCGTTGTTTTCTTGAGAGCGGCAAACGCGTTACCATCGTCATCACTCTCATCTTGACGTTTACGCTTCTTGGTTTTGTTATTGTTCTGGTTTTCATCATCGGAATCTTCGACAGCTGGAAAAGCTTTGCCGAAAGATGGATTCTCGATCTTGTACTCACCAGAGTCAATCAAACTTTGAAGCCGTTTCGTGAGTCTGTCACCGATTTGGACGAACGTTAGATGTTCATCTTCTTGCATCCTCTCGATTGTCTGTCGAAATGCTTTGGAAAACATTTTTGGCAGAATGTCGAGGATTGCTCCGTTTTGTTGATCAGCAACAGCCACACCAACTTCCGGCGGGTATACGGTCGGAGATTGGTTCATGACATCTCTAACCTTCGCCAAGAATGTTGGAACGTCTGGAGGAGAATCACTGTTCGTGAAATGCATCCCTTCCAACGCTTTAGCAGAGATTCGCTGCTCTGTGCGGTCATTTTGACTGAAACCAGCGTCACGGAGGTTTGTTACCACTTCACCAGCGTTCATTACAGTGGTATCCTGATCCTTCATATGTGCTGCGGCTGCACCTTTGAGCGACTTGATGATCACGTTCTTCAAATCTCGCCAATTCTGCTGGAGCTTGCGGTCGTTGTTGTTGGGTTGGTTCGGAATCCCTGCCGCATTGCCGTTCAGCACGTTGTTGAAGTATTGGACTAGGTCCAGGCGGTCCGCTTCTTGCGTTACCGCTCGAAGCCAGTCACGCCAGTCAGATTTCTGTCCCAGTTTGGGTGAAATCTCTCCAAGACTCATATCGGGCATTTTGTGGCGCAAATAATGCGACTTTGTTTTCTCTACTTCTACAAAGTATTGACTAGCAATTTCTTTAATAAGGTAAGGCTCAAGGGCTTGAAACAGTGTTGGAACACCCGAACACGTCCAAGCGCAATATGAGGCTCTTGAGAGTAAATGGAATGATTATCGTTGCAATGTAACAGAAAGACGATCAGAACGGACGTGCCGAATGATCACTGACTGTTTAAGGCCCTGAAATGGTATCAAAATGGGTTCAATGTCATTGGGATATCATGAAGGGTCATAGTGCAGTTAAAGATCTGGGAGATCTTGCTGCTAATTCATGTTGGAATTCATTGAGTTCAAACGATGATCATAGGAGGAACTAACAAGAGTTCAAGACAAGGAACGGCATTGATCATGATCAAGGTGACGAGTGAGAGCAGTCATTTGACATTGAAATCAGGTTCATTCGTTGGATCTTGAGCCAGTAATGACCATTGACCAACAAAAACTGAAAATATGCGAGTTACTGACTGAAATAAGACGGGACGTAGCTTTTAGTTTTAAAGGCTACTCTGTGTTCTTCAGTATCTCGCCTATATATTCTCGGTTGTTACTTGCTTATTTCAGTTTTGCGTATAAATTTTTCGGGCGTGTAGACAGTAGGACAACAACGACAAGAACAACAAATACAAAAGAGCCGTTTTGATGAGCTCTACCTCTAGCTCTAGCTACCTCTAATGTGAGAGGCGGCCTTGGCATCCTCAAACGACGAGAGATTATCAGACACCAGGTTGAAAATTAAGATGCACTTGGCGAAATTGGCGAATAGTCGATCCCGCGATGCGGAGAAGGCAATGCAGAAAAGACAATCTCCCTTTAAGGCTACGGGTTGTAGTTGACGATAGTTAATACTGTTTGGTAGTGGTCCCTCTGAGGCTACGGACGTTCGCCCGAGGATACAGGTCAAACTGTGGACGGCGAGCCAACTCGTATTATTCTATCCTAACAAAGGTTTCCGGACTACAACATTCCGCAGTAGTTGTAGTCTACCTACCTAGAAGGAGAAAAGAAGCAGGAGAAAAGAAGCCAGGTTCTGCTTCTGAAGTCAAAAAAAAAACAGCTCTAATCGGGTTGAAAGTCTGCAAGACCTCGCAGTGCTGGTGCGTGCAGCCATGGAAGGCGCCCTCGTAAACGCTTACGACAGTTCGGGTAAAGCAGGCCTTTTTATGCTCAACATTTAGTGTCCATCTTTCGTGGCATCTTGATCCCCTTTTGCCCTGTATTGTTCTCATGAAATGCAAGGGGAAAAGAAGGGGTCGAGATCATGAGGGGGGCGGGATGGATTGCCGCTGTTGAGTCTAACCTTTTACTACAGGGAAACGTGAGTCACATCCTGAAAATTGTTTCTGATGAGATCACCACGCTTGTCGTAAATTCTAGCACGTTGGACAAAGCTGCTGAAGAGATCAGGCAGAAATATATCAATTAAGGCTGTAGATGAAATGATATGAAGATGAATGGTTCTGGTATTTGGTAACCTGAATTTGATCCTAAGGGAAAATATGTTGAATCCATTTTCTGAGTATGACAAGCCTATGAACCGTCAAGATCATTTACATCTGGGCTACAACATCTCGTCAATACTTAGTACTTTAGACTATCTTATCAACATGTTGGGCCAGTTTGATGTGAAGGGAATAAAGAACGGGGCTGCAGCACGAAGGTGCCTACGGCTGAAGATGGATTTATCTTTATGCTCGTACTCGAACTTCTAAATCAACCGTCCTCTACTCGATTTTGCGGGTGGTTATGCGCCAGGGGACAAATCGATCTTCAACTTGCACCAGGAGGACAATCAGAATCACGAGGAGGACATGATGGCGGACATCCAACGCAGTTTTCTGCTCAACTACGAGGTCCACGCTGCCAACTTGCTATTGTCCACCCTAGTGTTATGAGTGTAGCAAAAAGCACTGGAACATAAAAAGCATCTCCACCAAAGTCATCTGGACCAAGAAAAGAAGAAGGAAATGGGACCACGACCCAGATGATCTGTGAGATGCGTATATCCCTATAGTTTTGCCTCTAATCGCGGTAGTCGCGAAGAACACCATTCGCACCTTCTTCGAAGAGCACCAACGCAAGGCGATCGCTTATGCCCAACAGGCTGCAGAGTCCCACGATGTCTTCGAGAGCATGGAAACAATACCAGTCTACCCTCCAACCGGGTTCGATGAGGGGGGATCAAATAATACGTTCGGATCCGGGATGCAGACGATAACGACCGGTGGGGCCAATGCTATTCTGCAGCATAAGCAGATCGGCCTAGACATCAATCGCATCTGGGAGCGAATCAAGAGCCTCTTCGATCGGAACATGGACAGTTATGGATCATTCCTGCGATTCTACTTTCAATCTGGAGACGCATCTAGTTGTACCTAAGATATTTATGTTCACCTTCTTATAAGCGATTATTTTTTTTCTACCACCTGCTTGGATCATGTCTTGGAGAAAGACGCAATTAATTTAAACATGATATAAACATGATATCTTCTGCTCAATCTATTACTACAATCAACGTCTTCTAAGACAAGCACCGTTTGAAATACGGATGGCGAGATACAAGGGTCGCACCAGTGGTCACGGATTTAGCGGACCTCAAAAAATGCATCAATCGAACAAGAGCTGCGTGTACGCTTGTTGCCACCACACCTGTTTTGAACAGCAGGAACGAACGAACTACCTCTGAATTCTCGCAGCTTGTCACTTAAGACTACTGGTGCCAAAGCATCGTCCCTTCTACTTGACAGGAGCATCCTTCCTTGACTATTTTATTTTTCTTTAAGGTAATGTAAAGTTAAGTATAAGTATTAACGGAGTGCTGGTCAAGAAGATGCGAGTGCGAAGGCGGTAGTGCCTCTAAGTCACACGTTACTTCAGTCTGGCCAAAACAGCGATGTCCAGCATTACGCACGCGGCATTGAGAGACCTTCCAGACATCGAGAGTGCTCTAGGCGGCGCGCCTATGTCACTGGAGCTAGAACGACAATTCGTCCTGCAGCACGTCCTTATTTTCGCAAAATCCTTGGAGGCACAGCTACAAGTCGTTAATCCAAGAGCTTTGCAGGTATAGAGATACTAGACTTTCATCAAGAATTTGCACTTTATGTTGGATCAAATTAGAATGTAATACCATCAAGTCTGTCATATACATTAAACTACAGGTCCAAGACGAGGATCCTACCTTAGCGAATGCAGGCCGTCACGACCCGCTTGTCTTGGGCGCGCCTTTGGTTTCGGATGCAGGAGCTCTCGAATTCGGGGATGCTCCAGGCACAGTGAAATTCAAAGGCGCTGGTGCTTTCGCACGAAGCTTGTCTGCTGGCTTAGGAAATGGTGGCGCAACGAGTATGCACCGTCGTATTGAAGCTGGTGGGGACGGGAGGGAAACCGCACGACTAGGACCTGACGGCAAAGTGGCCGCTCACTTCATTCCTGCGTGGCGTTAAGGTCGGCTTTTATATCCATTTTTCATCTCCTCGGCATCTTGGTTGTACCCTTGTTTTCCCTCTTGTTCTCCCATGGGAAAGGGGTCGAAGACGAGGGGACTGAGATGAAGAATAAAAGCCGACGGACTCATCTAATCAAGGGGTTTGCTTGACGAAAGTCGAGGCACTGTGGTCGTTGATGCGCCAAATGTCGTGATGGACAGAAAGGCTGCTCGGTTCGATCAAGACGCAGACTTTGAGCGCGCATTGCTGGCACCGATGCTAAGGCTGTGGTTTCGAATGTATCTATATATATAACCTCTCGCAGAATGGTGCGCATGGCAGAATGCGCATGGGGAATTCGATGGTGTTGGATCCCTCAAGGAAGTGTAGAGTATCCATCAAGAAGAGATACAGACAGCTGGTTGACAGTTCTAAGAAGAGAGTATCCATTTAAGAGATTGTACAGTTCTAAGAAAAGAGACAAGAGCAGCCTGGGGAACGATCGGAGATGATTGGATGCCTTCGCCTACTGGTAACGCAAGAGCTGACCCCACTGCCAAGCGGAATCAAGCGGTTTTGCCGATTCGGCACTACTTGCGGGAATGGAACTCTTTGGCGCCAAACAGCGCCATGGAACGCGCAGCGTCCATTAAGGCTACAGCTTCTATTTTCCATCTTTTTCAGCATCTCCTCGAAGATACCCTGCTTTGTACAATGGAAATAACATAAGCCGACGCGATTCTAACTCGAGCAACATTAGGAACGTGCCTTCTCCGTCGAAGGTCCTCGAAGAAGGAGAAGAGCTTGGTATGGAGGAGAATGCGGCAGTGAACGCCTTTGGCGGAGAGACGGAAGCGGAATTGGTGAAAGGCGAAACAGGGAGCAGTGTATTTCCTTCGGGTCTGTCTTTAAGATGATGCAGTTGCAGAGTGCGAATGTTGGTACTGAGACGATCAAAATGAGTGTCATCTTGTAGTAGATAGAAGGGAGATGCATAATTATACGTGTTACCTTGGCTAGAAGTAGAACTCACAGTACTGAAAGAGTAAGAGGTCAAGACCAAAAGCTGATAGTAGATTGGTAACCTTTTTGATATTGAGTTGTCTACTTCTTCAAGCTCTACTTCTAATCTGCCTATCCGCGAAAAAAATCGATCGTGCCTTAGACGTGGTTCTGCGAGGCAAGAAAATGGTGCGGCAACTAGCACCCCAAGCGGATGCCGCGAACTATTACCAAGATTTCGAGGACGCGCAAAACGCTAGGGACGAAGCAATTGCTGACGAGGATAGAAGACTCAAAGAGCAAACGCAAGAGGAAGCGGAATCGAGGTCCGAGAGGGCAAAGCTACTGATGAAAGAGGTGGAGCCCTTGGAGTATCGCGGCGACCGGCATGAGGCTGAGGGCGTCTTTGCGGCTCTGACGGACAAAATACGAGTGCAGACGACCTCCTATTTGGGAGAATCACAGCAACAGATGACGGCGAGCCAAAAGAGAACCAGGAAAGACCTAAAAATAAGGCTAAACTATACTTCCTAGGATTGAATGAATGAGAATCCTAATCCTTCCTAGGATTAGGGGAAATAATGCAGGCAAGAAGTCAGTCGTGCTCGTTTTGGGCGCCCGCTAATAAAACAGGTACGAAAGGAAGACGGCGGCCGAGCGGATCTCCGTGATCTCCGGGATCTGAATGAAGTAGGCGCAAATGCGGCTAGAGAGGGTCAGGGAGGCATGGTCATGATGAAGCAGCAGGAAGCAGGAACCTTCAACGACGCGCAAAACTACTTGTTTTACAACAATGAAGATCGGACGAAGGACCACGACCGGAAGAGCACCAAAATCAAGAAAAATGAACTCTCTCGAAGAAGGAGTACATCAAGAAATAAGAAAGATAGGGCAGCTGCCTCCAAGAACAAGGATCCGGATGCTTCTAGTTCCATAACAACTACGAGGAGTACAAGAACTATTTCATCCTCAACCTCTCTTCAAACGCGACGGGCTAAGGAAATAGCGGCAGCAGCAGCCCTTCGCGCGCACCAACACGATTTGACAACGCCGACAGATTCTCAAATCATTAAGGCTACCGCGGCTCAAGCATGATGTCCTTTTTAGGTAGCACGCACCACGATTCTTGGATCTTCTTTTTCTACTTCTTGTGAAAAAGAAGGAGGACCTTCGCCTTCCAATGTATAATGCTAGAACAATGCCTCTCTCTCTCAAGGGCAAGGATAGGACGATGCTAACGCAGTAGCTCTAAGATAAGCAGGCGTCCAGGGTCGTCGCCTTCTTCAACGCCAATAGGAGGTCGAGGAGGATCCACCGTTTTTTCATCAACAGCAAACATCCGTAGTACGAATATTTTCGAACCTCGGGCATCGTCACCCTTAATGGGAAAACGCAAAATTAACGTCAGGAACCGGATGTAGTCGCGCTAGTGATTTAGTCGTGAACAAGAGTAATTAGTATTGTAATTTAGTAGTAGTTTAACTTATTTAGTAGATGCATGTTGAAGTTCAAGTTGCATATCCCAGTTTGTCATAAGACCAAGGCATGATGTAGAGGCGTAAATAATAAGCTAGCGGATGAAGAGATACGAAAACTAAAATTGAGATTTCATCATCCCAATGGAATATGAGTGCCTGCCTCCATAGACTTAGAAGTAGTAGTTGAAGAAAACGGAAGGGAAGTCCCGAAAGTGAATGCTAAATGCTAAAGCTAATGCTAAATCCTGCACGAGTGTAAATACCAGAACTAGATCTACCATGTTGTATGTAATTGTTCTACCAAGAATGAAACTATAATCTTAACCTTCAGACATCACCTCCACCCTGCTGATCATGATCAGTCTGAAATTAAAAACATCCATATGAAGTCCAAGTTAGTTGTATCATGCCTTACTTAGTGTTGTTTATCAATTTCCTAGAAGTAGAACGACTAAGTCGCGAAAGTGCTGCTCCTCTTTGAAGAGTAGTTGTACTCGTAGTAGAAAGTTTTTGCACAGAAGTATGCAGTTTATGTTTTCGTTTGTCATGCATAAGATGCTTCGTGAATAAACAAAATTAAAACCACCTCTACCTCCCCGCATGAATATGAAATTAAGTAGCTGCGTTCGCCTTCATCAAGCGTGCGGCGTTTTCATAGTCGTGAATGCTCTCGAGGCGAGCCAGCTCCTATCCTATCCTAGCGTGCGATCGTCGATTTGGATCTTCTTGAAAGTTTAAGTAGCTTGTTCTAGTTCTTCTTGAAAGTTTAAGTAATTTTGCTTGATGTTCTGCATGAAAATGATGTTATGACAGAAAAAATAGGTTAGAAGTTGAAGTAGCTGGACGGTCGCGTAGCTTCCAAGAAATGGTTAGAGACTGGCACAACACGTTGTTGCATCTTAAATCAGGGAATATATATCCAGCATGGAAAGCTTTTTAGCTCGGTGCCAGCACCTTTCCTTCATATGCTCAAGTCCAACTGCGGCTATGGTCTGTAGTAAGTCATCTTCTGCACAACATCTTCTGTCTGATCCTATACCTATCCTATCCTAAACATCGGTCTGCTCGACATCGGTCCGCTGCAGATCGGCATCAGTTATACTACGAACTTCTGAAAAAAAGACCTACCTTCTGAAAAAGAGGCGTATGATCGTCTCAGGACGTGGTGGTGCAGTCACTGCAGCCGCGAGCCCGGAGGCGGCCCACTGAGTGAATGAATGAACCTGCTGAGCCCGGAGCCTATACCTATCCTAAACACACACCTGATCCTATCCTATACCTATCCTGCACACGCATCTCCGCACAAACTCCCACTCATCCAATGAGGAAAGTCAAGAGGAAAGTCAATTCGACATTTCCATACAAACATATTAGGACACCACGAGGACCACGACCCAGGACTCTTTTTATTGGCAAGAAAAATGTAACCTCCACGGCCTCCGCTGACTCAAGTGCTGGAGCAAGGAGCATCAAATAGCATAAGGGGGACAAGATCAAGAACATGTAGGAATGTAAATCTCCTTGTCCCGCCCACTTTCTTCAATAAGAAGATCATCAGGATGGCGAGTTCCTCGACGGGGTTGGATGAGTCCTCTAAGAGGCAGTTTGCCAGTTCCGCACTGTCCTCATCGTCGATGCGTGGCCAAGGTTCGGAAGGCACAGGCGCAGAAGGCCCCTCCGAAAGGGAACAAAGCCTTAGGATGGAAGCCTCTGCCGCAAAAGCGCGCTTCCTCTCTCGTATGCAGGCTCGGCAAAGGAGCACTGCTACTGGTGCATCGATTTCGGCATCTTCGGGAGATGCAGAACAAGGTCATGTAGCTGCACTCGTCGAAAATGAGCGGACTCGGTCTCGTCTTTTAGCAAGAGGTGGTGGATCTACGTCAGGTGATGTGGTACGCGACCGAGAATCGATGACACAACAAGAACTCTTAAGGCTTACGGTAATTCATCTGAAGGAGCATCTTCTTTGGTCTCTTTTTAAAGGGAAAACCAACCCTCCAAAGATAAGATGCCTTTGAGCATGAATATTATAGGTAAGGTCTAAAATGACTACGAAATAGTAATGGCACGAACAGCGGCACTACAACGAGAAGTCAGATTCTTACCTCCATGAAAAGCAATCTGAGTCCTAGAACTTCTTCTATGCTGAAGGATCGACAGTTACTGACACAACAATTAAACGACAAAACGAGTAAGAAGAGCAGGACCAGTAGCAGTGCTTCTAGGTCTATGCTTCTCTCATCAGATGTTGATCAGCCAGAACAAGCAGAAGCTGCAAATGAGGCCAGAAATGTTGACGATGGCATGAACCCTTTGTCGGGAACCGAGGAAGAGGATGAAAATGATGCTTTTATTCGCGACAGGTTCACGCAAGTTCGAAGTGAGGTTTCTCGCATTAAAGGGCTGCTCACCCGACCTCGCAGCGTCGTGGAGAATCACGTTTCAGACCAGCTTCAAGAGGCATCTACGAATCCAGCCCTACGGGGTGGAGCCAGTGGTAGTGGAGCCTTTCAGACCAGCAAGATGACGAGAGCGACAGCGATATGAAGCGAAAAAGTGTACTCATCCTCACAAGAAAGTAGGCACTTTCTAAGTAGGAAGAAGCCTCTTTTCTTGAGTATGAGTACACTTTTTCGTGTCATAAATGATGCAGCGAGAGCGGCAATTGGCGACTGCATTGGAGAGTCGGGACTCCCTTGCTGCGATCGAGGAGGCATGCAACGACCTGCTAGAGGAAAAATTACAAAGTCTAGCCGAGGACATGCGGATGGAAATCAATAGGCGCGACGCGAAACACGCAGAGGAAGTCACGCACCTGCTAGAAGTAGCGGAAAAACTGAAACATGTCTACGATGAGGTACTTAACTAGTTCTTGTACAATGAATCGGCTATGATGGATCATTTCTGTAGTTGTCGTTGATAAATGCTTACCATAGGAGCCTTGTTCAGCCAGGAGATCAATTTGCATTTGTATGTAAGAATAAATTGAAATTCCGATTTCTGTTTTTACGTTGTACAACTTCTCCTATCAGTATGATTATCTTCCTCGACTTGATCTCTCTCTGGCAACATGATCCTTGTCAATATTTTCATCCCAACACCTCCAGGTCGACAACGAATTACAGTTCCGTGATGGCATAGGCGAGGACTTTCTGCAGGCTAGACGTAGTCCCATGCTTGATAGCATGCGACAATTTGGCGAGAGACTTTTTTCCGATTTAGCAGACTGCTTTTCTGATGGTGTGGGTGTGCATGGAGGATCCATGCTTCTAAGTTTGCAGGAGCGAGAAGAAGCCCTCCTCCTACAAGTTAGCGATGTGCACGATACCATTACGTCACAGGTACTTAGCTATAGAGCATTCGTTATAAGATGGATGATGGATGGGGAAGGGGGTCAAGTTGCAGGTGGCTCGATCTAGAAGTGTGTCACAGTCTACCAGATCCTGCTAACGAAAAAAAAAAAAAAGAGGTAGACCGATCAAAAAGAATAGAAGATCATAACCTATGATGTAGAAGTACTTTCAATCACTGTTCTTACATCTACTGACTTCTCTGGTAGTTAGTACTTAAAAATGATTAAAGAACATCGCACTTCATCCCAGATTGATAGCTTCCTATCCGACGTGGAGCGTTCCGTGTCTGCCGCTTTTGAGAACCGGCTTAGAGAATCCTTTGGGCCACACGCGCGAGGGAAGTTGGGACCCCATCCCATCCGAGACAACGCAGAGTACTCACGCCTTTCAGATTAAGGCTCGAATTATAAGTAATTCATCGATCATCAGTAGCTTCACAGAACTTCTGAAGTAGGTGACTTAGTTACGTCTCTCAGTTCTTTCCTTGTTGGATTCAGAGAATGTGAGGCAAGGCTTATATACTCAGTATAAGCTAATCAATGCAAGCTCCTCTTCTAATCAGAGGAAGTCCGGCAACTCCACGACGAGCACTTAGAATTGCAAGGCATGGCTACAGAACTCGTGAGGCTAGAGGAGCGGGTGATCGAGAGTGCTGCGAAGGTGGAACACGTTGCTGCCGGTGAAGGGTCTGGCTTTGCTACCACACTTAGGGCTACTTAACCTGTAATTTAATCTGAGAGACAGCTTTCTTGTCCTTGTTTGAAAGTGGTTAGTTAGTTTGAAAGGGGAAAAGACACGCAGAAGAACGAGAACATATCTAATTTAGAAGGGTATTTATGGGTTAGGGCGACCTCTAAGACACCTACAGGTCCAGGCGGATCATCTTCTGCAGATGGTAGATACTCTTCGAGTGGTGCCGACGTGCAGCGTGAAGAGACTCTCGAATTAATCGATGAGCTGCGAGAGCAAGTGACTGAGAGCTACGAGGTACTCTTCAACAAGTTACAAGACGTTCTATGGCACGCACGAGGCCGACTCCTGCATTTCGAGAAGCACGCAGGAGGACCTGCGCCACCTGTTTCTGGTTCCGAGAACAAGATTAAGGGCACTATGTTGAAGGTGCTTTTGTTATTTACCGTTTGCTATGGCTGCTTTGCTAAGGGGGACAGCCATAACAAGCGGGGGATAAGCGAATAGGAAGAAGCTACCTCTAACAAGCGGATCACCAGTGCAGAAGAGTTCTACCAGCAGCTCCAGGGCGAGCTGGTGCAAATTTTTCACGCCAAAGACGAGCACCTCGAACTCATCAAGGACATGAAAAAGCTAGTCATCGAAAAATTTGCCGAGCGAGAGCGCGTGCCCTTGCCTTCTGCGGCAGCAAAGGAGACCCTTCTGCGTCATTTGAACCGTGCACGCGGCAGACTGTACGGACAGATGGACGAATTCCAATTCGAGTATTTGGAACTGCAGAAGCACATCGAGTCGCGGTACCGACAGCGCCATCGCGACCTAATCACGCACATTTCGCATCTGGAAAAAAAGTTAGAGCTACTCCACGCAAACCGTCCGCACAAGATCCACTTCCAACGATGCCTTGGGGAGAACTTTTTGCGGTACCCTTTCGAGACCCAGGCGACGTATTTGGCTTTGCTTGCGCGAGTCACGGAGTTAGAAATGCATTTGCGACATATCGTCGATAAGGTTAAGGCTCCTCAGAAGTTGTTTAATTCATTTGATGTTCTACAAGTCTTGTTTTTTTGTAGTGCCAACATGCTTATCCGGAAGGGAAGTAGAGGAGCTGGCATGTCCTCGCTTCACCTCACTGTGGTGCTTTTCGTCTTAAGATCCTCGTGAGAAAATGTAAATGCATGGAAGCAAAAAATGAAATTGAAGTATAAAATTTCTGAGCTCAACATCTAATGGGGGCTTTCCAGAGTTGGCAGAGGATGATCGATACAGTGAAGACCTGCTTATCGGGACGCTGAAAAAGAAGGAACTAGTCCGCGTGCTGCTGGAGCGCGTGCACGAACTGGAGGATGAAGTGAACGAACGCCGTGACGCAATGAGTCCATTGAAGAAGAAGAATAACAATGTTGGTGTTATGGAAGTGTTAGTGTTAATGTAAGTGTTAGTGTAAGTGTAAGAGTAAGTATTACTTAGCGTTAATGTAAGTGTTAGTGTAAGAGTAAGTATTACTTAGCGTTAATGTAAGTGTTAGTGTTAATGTAAGTGTTAGTGTTAGTGTTGTAGGGAATTCATCTCCAAAGTCTTCATCTGGAAGAACAAGACAAGGGAAAAAAACGCACTCAGAAGATGATCATCCCTGCTCAGATGTACTATACAATGATCCTGTATACTAGATACCTCTAATACTGGTGCTGCTGGAAAGATGAAGAAAGTGGAAGATGGACCCGCGGATGACTATGTTGACGATGAGGATGATCCTTTGCGGGAGCGACGGAAACTTGAGCAAATGCGTCATGAGAATTTTGTGATGGACGTGACTGAAAAGATAGAAGAAAAAATTCAGGAACTACGCAAATCCAACTTTCTCAGAAAAGCCCGCACTGGAGATGCCACAAATCTTCACGTAAAGAATGACGACGATCTTCTGGATGACATCTCGGTAGCGGACACGGAGGACAGCTTGGCGCAGATGAACATCATCCAGCGCAAAGCGGTCAGAAAATTCGCCGATGAAATCGCGCAGAGAAAAGCAATGGACAACCTGGGCAAGAACAGTACTCCTGACAAAACGTCCAAGGTCGGTTCAAAGAGGAAGATGAAATCTGATGCTGCGACAGCAGCATTCCAGAAGGATATCGAGGGTTTGCCACCCTTCTCAGCGGCATGGGCGGATCCTCATAGTGTTTTAGACTGGAAGCTAGGTGGTCCGAAAGCAGAGGCAGAACAGAAGAAGAACATCAACATGATGAAAGCTGGTGCTATTGGAGCTGCATCAATCGACGACTACGACGAGAACGATTATAATGCCGGCCCGAATGGCCCTTCATCTTCCAAGATGTTGAAAAGTCGGAAGAGTGCAACTAGTGGACGAGGGAGGAAAGAAGGATTAGACGAGTTTGCTACTTTAGGTGGCAGCTCTGTCGCAGCCCTTCTCGGTCTGGATGAGGAAAAAATGGGCACCGTACTAGGTGGAGACAGTCAGGCGACTGAAAATGAAATGCTAGCTTTTTATGGAGGACAAGATCTTCTAGATGAGCAAGAGGACGACGAGAACGCTCTGATGGAGCAGCATCAGATAGATCCGCCTCTCAACATGTCACTAAGTAAGATACTTCTAGGTGGTGGCAAGAACGGCAAGAAGAAGGGGATGATGATGGCAGCGGCAAGGAGGTCTACTTCAGGAGTACCATCATCCTTTGACGTGAATCTTGGCATCGACGATTTCCCTATTGCAGGAGATGATGAACTTGATGAACTACGAGCAAATATTACAAGCCCGACTCGTTCCGTAGCGAGGGAACGAGAGCGGACGAGGGCACTGGCGGAAGATGTTCTGCGAGATTTTGAGGACGTGGAAGACAAGGAGTCTTTGGCGAGCCTTGACTTTAGCTCTCCGACTTCGCGACTACGGAACCTGGCGCCAGGTGCAACAGGGAAAGATGCTACAGACTTTCTGGCTGCTCTGCGAGCAGCGCAATTTGGGCGCGGGTCTCAGCAAACAGGATCTCCATCCCAACAGTCTCCAGAAGGCGGTCGTAGGAAAAGCAGCACGAAGAAGATGAAAAGCAAGAAAAACAAAGAACAAGCAGCTTCTGGCTCTCCAGGCGACAGGAGCTCGACGTCAGCATTAGGACCACCAGGTGCAACTACGGGTGCTTTTGCGTTTTACCCGGATCCGCCTTCAACCGTAGTCTCTGCTAGAGGTGCTGAAGACGGCGTGACCTCTGCTTCTAGAAGTGATGCCTTCGCTGATGGAGATTTTGGTTCCTCGTCTTCATTTGCTTTCAACGCTTTTAATCATCGCAAGCCTAGCATCTTGAAGACTTCAGGGGTGGATGTCACACTCACAGGAGGTGGAGGACCACAGGTACCACAAGGTAATGCAAACGAGGCAGCAGCTTCTGCGGGTCGTACTATCACTGGGACAAGAAAGCTCCACTTTTACGGAGAAAGTGATGTTGAAAATGGTGCTATCAAACTTCGAGAGGCAGGAACACTGTTTGGGGACACTGGTATCCTCGATGATGATGAGCCGGAGCGACATTCTGCGATACAGCGCATGATCTCGTCCGGGCGGAAAAATCTAAAACAGGATAAGGAGCAGAAAAATAACAACAATAGTACTCCCACTTCTAGGTCTAGTGTGAGTACTCGAAGCGCTCAACTTATCCGCACAGTATCATCTCAAGGTACTACCCATGAATCCCGCATGCTAGACGTGGTTCAACCTAAACTGAAGCAGGCGCATGACATCTTGCAAGTCATATGCGACTTGGCAGAGGCGGCAGATGTTGAAGCTCTCAATGCAGGACGTTTCTCGTCAATGGATGCGGACGGTACAACATTAAGGCTGTACTTCTAGTTCATATTTGACTAGATCCTTGAAGTTGAGTGGTTTTCTGGGGGAGTATCACAGGGGAAGACTCCCGCCCCCCATATTTTTCAAGTATGCAGGTGAAGAAAGATGAAATACGGAGAGCAGCTCTAACAACAAGAACAACTACACCAGAATCGATGAGCGTTCGTATTCGGATTTTGTGTCGTCAGCTGGGCGCTATCCTAGACGTCTTCGAGGGAGGCTGGGGCGGCGTAGACCGCGACGTGAGTCGGACCTACCGTGCGGTCTCGGAATTGTACAGTGCGTATCAGCAGAAGCATGGCGTGACGAAGCAACTCCTGAGGGCAGCTGTGACCGCCATACATCGTCGCAACACGGTTCACCGGTACTCGGAACTGATGGACCTTGTTTTTGCACGTTGGTGCCAACGCACTCAGCGTAGAAGGGAAGCAAAGTTTCTGCGCGCGAGGAGCATGTTTCTCCTGTCCAGGATGCAAAAGCAGCTGTCTGCCGAAGTCTACTTCTCCAGCTGGCGCACTATCGGTCTTCTTTGTAGCCAGACGTTCCATCGGCTTCATCGTAGACGCGAGCGCCAGCAGCGCGAGAAGCTAGCGGATGGCCCACGCCTCTCCTCAGCGAGGAGACGGTCAGGTGCTTCAGCTAGTACAACTGCTCTAGGTGGAGGTGCTAGTCCAAGTACTAGAAGTAGCAACAAGCAGAAAGGGCTTCTTACCACTGCTCCTGAGGGTGAAAGCAACTACAACGACTACAACCCGGTCGATCAAGGTGGCATTATCGATGAGTACGTCCAGCGCCATCTCCATCAAGGGAAAGATAATAAAGGCATGCAACAGTTTAGTCCGCAGACGATAAATCTGAACAAAAACATCAAAGTAGACGACTTCTTCCTGGACGAAGATGGCAACGAGGAGGAAGAGCACGCACAACTCGCGTTCTACTTCCCGCAGATAAGTTTTGGTGTGCTCAGGTGTGAAGGACTCCAGAATTACTATCGTTCGGCCCTGTGCTTCCTGCAATGGCAAGCGATGTGGCAACAGGCTAAGTTTCGTCGTGGCCTGCAGGATCTAGTGGATTCCGGGCGTCTTGAGGCCGAGAGCTGGCGCACTTTATGTCAGGAGGTGATGCAGGACAGGGACACGCTACACCAAAAGTTCGCCCATCTGCAGGACGTCGTGGCGGATCGTGAGCAACTACAAAGCACTCAGCTCGCGAAAATGCAGGAGAAAGTCCTAGAACTAGAGAACAAGAACCTCCAGGAGCAAGCAGTTGGTGGTGGTGGTGCTACAACGGGCACATCTTCTACAGGAGCTGCTGGCACATCTACAGGTAGAAAATCTTCGTCACCATCCAGCCCTTCAACATCCTCTAAGATGATGTTGAAATCTCCCACTGCCTCTCGTCCCTTTGCCTTCTCTCCACATGCCAGAGAGAAGCCTCACCATAAGGCTTCCCACAGGGAGCAACTGAACGACGCCTATGCAGAGTATATCCGTCGTGAGCAGAAGCGTGAGCGACTAGCTGTCGTTAGCGGCGGAGCAGATGGCACACTAGACATATTGCCGGATGGCGAAGGACCGATCGAAACTATTGCAGAGGGAAAGTTAAGGGCCGCTCCCACATTGCATTCTGCACGAGGACTTGAGAAGTCCTTGACTATTTATCTTCAAGAAGAAAGTCAAACTCAAAGTCAATGTCAAAATTATTAATTTATATAAGTAGATACAGCTACAGGGAGGACAAGCATGTTCTTGAGTAGTGTGGAAGAATGCAAAAATGATGGAACGACCTCTAAGTAAAGCCTTGCTCGATCTCATCCGAAATCGCGAAAAACGGGCAGCCTCACTTGGAAGGGGTAGATCACCTTCACGGAGGTCTTCAGCATCCACGACTCGGAAGTCCTCTACCACTCAAGGTGCTCCTGGCGGAGGTGAACAAGATGGTCCTTCACGAGGATCTCTCGGCACTGCACGACGCAGTGGAGGTCCTCCACAAAATCATCTGCCGCGTGGAGAAGGCGAAGCCACGGGAGACAGCCCAGTGATTCTGACGGGTGGTAGTGACCAGAGTCGCAGTCCCAGTCCTGGCGCAGCGTCAAAAAAGAGACGCTCGTCGGTCTCACCGGCAGGTACAAGCAGATCACAAGTGTCACCAGGGGGCACCAGAAGATCACTCTCACCGGGAGGCACAAAGAGGAAATCGAGTCACGCCCAAAACGCGAAAAGTCCTTTAAAATTAAGGCTCAAAACAATTTATTTCCAGCTGACATTTTTTTCTGTTTCCCTCTTGGGATTCTGAAGAAATGAATCCAAGAAATGAATTGTTTTGAGCTCTAATAAAAGGAAGGAACTACAGTAGAAGTAGAAGCTCTTCGATAGATGAGAGACGCGGACGAGGACAAAGTGGTAAGAAAGGTACCTCCAATAATTATGGAGCTGCAGGTGGAGGACCACGGCGGCTGGGGTCCTCACCCTCTCCAGGTCATAGTCGGTCACCAGTCTCAGGACTGAGAAAGTCTGGATCAGCTCCATCCGTCGCGGGATCAAAGCCGCTGAAGGACGCTGATCTCATGAAATTAGCCCCAGAGCAGCTGGCAAACGCGGTGAGTGCCGCAATCGTGACCGAGAACTTTGATGATGGTGCAGCGCTAATGATGCGAGAGTACGTGTTTCAAGTTTCGCGTGGCGCCCTCTCTCCTCAGGACCTTCCAGAAGAACTTCGCACGTCCTTGCAAATCAAGTTCCCGTCTCTCTGGAAAAGGCTACAGGAAAGTCATGGAACCGGCCTGGGTGGTGGAGGACCCGAGGGAGCAAGAAAGAGCGGCAAAGGCACATCAACAAAAGGCGGAAAAAGTGGAGGTAGCCCTAGTACTATAGTAAGAAGTAGTGGCAATAAGCATCAGAAAAATCCTAAATCGTTGTTTTCGAAGGATCAGGAGGAGAACGACATTCTGAAAAATTTTGACGACGAGTTCGTGCCCTTCGACAAGACTTCACAAGCAGGCTTACGCGAACAAATCGAGTTTCATGCTGGTGGCGTTAGACGTCCCATTGGTGGAGAGGGAGAAGCCGCACCGGACGCGATCCCGGCTCCTCCCTTGCCAGTTCCAGCGCCCCCGATGGCTGTGTCTCAGGTGCTGTCGATTCGCGAAGCTGCGATGGATGAGAGCTTTGTTGAACGCCATAGCTCGTCTCATGATGCATCCTCAAGAACTAGGCAAGGAACTGTTGATCGTGCGTCTTCTAGGAAAACTGGTGGCGCAACTCCTGGTAGTGCAACTAGTACATCCAACATTTCAAAACGACCTGTTCTCCACCATCTTCAAGCTCAACATGACACGCTTGCTCCGCGTATATCAAAATCTATAACTAGTGGTCCCGAGTCCGAGGTTCTGGTGCTGGCACAGCGGCAAAGCGGTGTTGTGTTAGAGATTTTACGCTTCTGGCGAGGGATCTTGCTTTACAGAGAACTGCGGAGAATCTTTTTTAACCGCGTGACGGGGGGAGCAGACGAGCAGTTCTTCCGAAACAAGTCTCGTCCGCAGATTCGAGCCGGCATCTACGGCGTGCTAGAGCACGACTTGCTTGCCGAACCCGAGCCTCTACAAGAAAGCGCAGTCGGATCAGACCGAAGACATCATGCGAGAGTAGATTAAGGCTCAACTTTCAATGGTCACCATTTAGATTGGAGTCACTGAGATCGAAGAGGCGACCCCTTGAGAGAACAAGGGAAATAAGCGAAGGGAAAAGGGGAAAACTACGGGGAGGGGGTCTCTTCCGTTCAGAGTCATGATGACCACTGACTGCTGCGCTTTAAGTAGAGCTCTTGCGCGGCACCTGCATCTTTATCGACTCAGTTTCAGGAGAGCGCGGAGTGAAAGTGGCGCATCTAGCTGGAGGGAACGGGGAACTCTTTGTCCCAGACGTGCGCACAAGCGTGCAAGCACTAAGAGAGGCAGGGTTTTTGGACGTTGTAGGAAAGGATTTTTACCGCGGCGGTCAGGTCGACTCCACTGGAGCGCGTGTCACTTCCAAGGGCAAGCCTAGATCGACGAGTGTCCCTGAACGACTCGCTTATTTGCGCAAAGTAATCCTCGATTACGGATACGAAGGCTACGGTGGTTGCGCATGCTGTCTAGCGGAGAAACAGGAACTATCAGCCTCCCAAGAAGAGGAGGCACGAAGGAACAAGAAGAGCAGAAAATCCTCGAAGAACGCTCTATTCACCGAAAAAAGCGATGAAAGCAGTGGGCCTAGTGATAGTGAAGCATTGAATAAAGCGTTTGCGCCAGCAGAAGCGGCTGACGGGAGGCCTGGGGAGAGTAGACAGCAGGCTTTGGCGAAGATCTTGAGGAAGCAGAGTGAAGGCCGTCGCCATAAAATGAGACAGATCACCGCGGCCAGTGACAATCGGCTAGAACGCTTTCTCTCACACGGCTGCACAGAGTTGTACGCCGCGCAATTGTCGGCGGGCACTGTTCTGACAGCGGCAGCGGCGTTGACGGCAGAGATTGGAGAGAACTTTCAGCATCTGCAGAGCGAGTGGGGACAGAAAGCGTTTCCTCATACGGCCACTGGGGCAGCAGGAACGAAAATAAGACACAGTGTCGCCACTGTTGAACTCGGAACCGAGGATGTGAATACAACTGCCTCTGTCGCCGCGTCTTCGGACGGGAAACCTAAAACGGAAAGGCAGCTGCGCAAGCTGTTCATCGAAAAGGGGTTGCAGGATGGCAACTCGAGTGACAGTGAGGACTTTTTGCACAGTATCCAAGATTTGGTCATTGTTTTGCGCTCAGCGATCTACGCATGCGACGTTGGTAAACCTGAGGTTTTCGTGGGCAACGGCGCCCTCCACCAGCAGCTCCAAGATGCTCATAAGCAACACCAATCACATCGAAAATCGATCCAGAAGAAAATCGCCTCAACATCGCGAACAAGTAATACCTCCTCTAGTAAAGGCGCCGTTGTGAATCTGGATGCTAAAGAACCAGGTGCAGGCGATCCCTTTCCGGAGGTTTTTCTGCTTTCCGAGGTTCTCAATGGGATGCCAGCTCATGTGAAGCATTGCGCGGTCAGATACATCGTGGAACAAGGGCTAATCGAGGAGTACTGTCCTATTAAGGCTTGGGAGTTGACCTTGACATCTCTAATATAAGTACGCGTCTTTATGTCCTCTTCTTCAAGTAGGTAGAATAAAGCCACAGATATGCGAGCTACTAGAGGGGGGCCAACTCTCAACCTCTAATCCTACGCTGGTCAAAGCCTACGGATTCATCACCCACTACATGAGGAAAGCGGTGGACCTCGAAACCATGCCCTTGATACCCGCCAAGATTAAGGCTCATGATCTATTCGAAAACTCAAAATATACGATTACGAGTTACTGTCTGGAATAATTATACGAGTCCTTTACACTGACAACATTGATTCCTCTTCTTTCAGTATCTCCCTTATCTTCAGTAGTTACTCGCTTATTTCAGTTTATCGAAAACTTAGCTAGGTAGTATTTCTTATAATATTTTCCTCACGGGTGGACGGGTCGTTGGGGTAGTTCACTTTCCTCTCTTTTCTTCATGTTCATCTTCATTTTCCAACTACTTAACTTGTTAGGATAGAAGACAGTGACAGCTTTAACAAGAGAAGTTCTAGAGGTTCCGATGCAGCGGATCAGAACCAGGACGTTCTCCTATCCAGACTAGGCGTCGTCTCCCACATGCTGCGAGATGTTCGAACCTACGCCAGAGGTAGCGCGATCTTGCAACTTCCAGATGGCAAATTCGAAATCGCACTGCCTACTACACCTGGAGCAGGAGGCGGAAAGGGTGCTGCAGGTAAAAAAGGGGCTAGTGCTGAAGGGGAAGCTGCACAATTACGCCTAGCTCTTATTCATTTTCATTTCTCTACTCATCATTTTCTTGGTTGTAGTTGTACCCGGTTGATGTTCCCAATTACATGAAACATCACAGCCAAGGAAAAATCCACTACGGATCGATGTTGCTGGACCGAAATGATATAATGAATCTTCCAAGCTCGCTCGTTCTAACTCTTCACGACCCTGAAAAAATTCGACATGAGGAGAGGAGAAAAGAGAAGAAGGTGATGATGCTAAGCGTCACAGCAACAACTACTCCTGGTGCGACTGCGGGTGCTTCTGGAGCAGAAGCCTCCAAAGGAGAAGGGTCAGGACGTCGTAGTAGTGCTTCGGGAGGAAAAGCAGGAGGAGGAGGTCGTGCTTCTAAAGCTGGTGGTGCTGCGGGACAAGCGGAACAGGCACATCGTCTCCTACACACCGACCATAGAGACTACGAAAGTGGTAGTGCTACTAGTAGCAGTAGTACGACTAAAAATATGGAGAAAATAAGGAGTAGCATAGCTGCTCCTGGAGGCGCACCTGCAAGACCATTTTCTTCAGCGGCAGTCGGCGCCAGAAAGTCCAAACATGAGCTCCCAACTACAGGGGCTTCGTCTCCTTGGAGGAAAAGAAGTAAACAATCTCAATCTCCACAACTCAAGGCAAGGGGAGAAGGAGAAGCAAGTCCACCTCAAGCACATGTTGTACATAAGAAGAGTCCACCTAAAGCACACGTTGTTCATAAAAAGAGTGGAATAAAACATCATCATCATAGTGCAGCAGCAGATCATGAACATCATCATCATCATACTAGTGCAGCAGCAGATCATGAACAAGCAAGAAGAGGATCTTCTCAACATGAGAAGATGGATCTCTCACCCAAAGACGATGGGGGAATGACGGCAGAGTCCAGGAGGCTAATTGCGCAAATGCAGATTAATATGAAGAAAAGGTTGAGCCAGCCAGGTGTCGGGAATGATATTACGGGTGTAGGGAATTCATCATCTCCAAATGAGTCATCTGAGATAGAGAAAAAGACAAGAGGAAAGAGGGACCCAGATGATCCCTGAGATGCATTCCCGGCACCTCTAATGATAGCTTTGCGTTTCCACCGGGATAGCCAGCCAGCGCCAGGTGTCGGGAATGATAGCTTTGCGTTTCCACCGGGATAGACATGGAGGAGCTCCTGCGACGTCGATGGTCAGAACGGGTCAGCTTCTTAGAATCAAAGTTGTTACAACTAGATTCGTGCAGAATTCGAATTATCAATGAAATTAAAATTTTAGCGCGGTTTTACCGAGTTAGCAGTATTTATTGCATTAATTGTCTTGCAGTATTCATCCTTCGTTCGTTACTAGTTGTGACCTAGCTCGTCTAACGCAATCTCAAAAAAGAACTGTCTAGAACTCAGACATGGTATTGCCGAATGTCACTCATAATTTCACTCCTATCAACTCTACTAATATGTAACTACAAGTCAAATCTCAATGTAACTACTTCTTCGTGGTCGTCCAAAGAACGAGGTAGAGGACTGAGGACATCCCCTCGTCTAGTAGACTCAATGCCTAGTAGACTCGATGCCTTTCTTCAGTAAACTTTCGATAACATCAAAATCAGTAAAAATATCAAGTAGGCATGCTCTGGATCCTATTCGATAAGACTTGAGAAATGTCTCCTCCACGAGGAAGCTAAAAATACTAGTAGTTTAGAACTTGCATTTCATCCTCTACCTAGTGGCGAGGACAAGTCATCAACTTCAATTCGCTTCTGGTTTCTAGAACTTGTTCATTACTTAATTGTCAGAGTAGTTAAGTGAGTTTTTAGTAGAGTCGTGAGTTATTCCAAGTAGAATCAAGGGGAGGATCAAAGTTCGCTTCTACAAGCTCTGTTGATGATCTTCCTGAAAGTTGTGATAAAGTCTGTGATAAAGTCTGCCTATTCCACCTATTCCAAGAAGAAGCCTGGATAAGTAGTACTCTGTGACAACCCCATTTCCACCTTGTAAAATCAAAAGTTTCGGCGAGATGTGAATAGTCGTGATAATGCTCACCTCCCCGAGGCGAGCAAATCCAAATTCCCATCCATCCCGCCCTCATATTATAGACGTTTTGCAGCGCGATCGATCCCGTGTACTAGAAGTGTGCCAGATGATGATCATTGAAATTATCTATCAACGTTCGTTTGATATCACCGTGTTCGGCCGACGAGTCTGCAGGATCTTCGCTAGTTCGGCACCGAGGATCATCTTAAGAGGCTGCGCATATCCGCTTGAGTATACAGGTAAAGCTGTGGATCATGGCGGCCTATCCTTAATGTTGTGCTGGACGAGGTAATCATAATCAAGATGAGGAGCTTCGCACAGAAAGATGATGACGCTTCGGAGGAGGTTTCTGCTGGGAGATCTGGAACAAGAGGTAAAATCAAGAACTTCTCACAGAAAGATGATGACGCTTCGGAGGTTTCTGCTGGGAGCGATCGTTCTTTTCACGCTACTGTCGAGCCTTGCGGAGATGACGACCACTAGGTGTGCCTCGTCTGTTCCCTCCGATGTGCCCGCTGGTTGCGCAGTTCTCGGCCACAAGGCGCCAGACGTTGATTCTGTGGCCTCATCTTTGGTTGCTGCGTACCTGTTCAAAGGTGTCGCGATCTTGCCCGTCGGACCGAACTACAACCCACCGTCAGCTGAAATACGATATGTGCTGAACCATGCTGTTTCTGTAGCATCTTCTAGAGGAGGAGCGGATGTAGAGGGAACCTCGACGTCAAGCTCCACAGCCACCGATGAGGACGAAACGTCAAGCTCCACAGCCACCGACGAGGAAACAGACATGCGGACATTGATATCCAAGCTCGGTGTTTCCACAGTGCTTGTTGACGAAGAGCTTGGAAATGAGGTGGAAAGAATCGGAGTTGTATCGTCGGACTCGACTAAATTTCCCACAACGTCTTGTGCAATTCAGGTTGATCACAATGCGGATGCACAAACACTTTCCTACAGAGTCAGAGGTTCTACGAGTACTACGAGGACCGCGGCCGTCGTAGATCACCACATGATCGACGCCTCGCTTAGCACAAAATCGCCGATATTGGCAGACTTTCGACCGTGGGGATCAACCTCGACAATACTGTGGGATAGGTGGTAAGATTTGCTTTTGGTTTTTGTCGGCTTTGATTTTCTTTGCATACAGGTGGTCGTTTTTGATTTGTATTCCACTACTTCGACTCGTTGACGTTCCTGCTGCTCAAATAAAAAAAGAACTTTACAACTACAGGTATTCCTCATCAACGAGAGGGGGCGCGGAGAAACCATTCCTTCCTACGAGCCTAGCAGTGCTTCTTTTGGCTGGTGTCCTGTCCGACACCGTAAATCTGTCGTCTCCGACCACGACCGAAGCCGACAGGGTTGCAGTCCCTCAACTACGCGACCACATTGTTGGAAAAAGTGGACCTGCTGATGTACAAGAACTAGGACTAGCATCATCTACTAGTCCACTTTATTTCTTCACCGATCCCACGATATTTTTTGAAGGCATGGCCTCCGCAAAAGATAGCGAGCTGGCTGCGCTCCCATTTGCTGAGCTTAGTCGGCGAGACAGCAAGCTATTTCCGCTCAAGTCTGCAGATGGTTCATGTGACATTCGCATTGGTGTCGCGGAATTCCTCAGTGTAGATACTTTGTGGAATACTGTCAAGAAATTCAGAACTACAAGTCCTCCCGCTGCTGCTGAGGCGTCCAATATAGAAATAAATGCTGCAGAATTTTTCTTTTTTGTAAGTGTCAACCCTCAAAACAAATTCGCACTTCTGTTTGACAACCAAATAGCTAGGGACAAAGAAACTACAACTTGGCGTCGGACCGTTATACAATCAGTCTACGAAGGCAAATTCCAGATTGATGAGATGATGATGGATTATGTCATTTTACCCAACATCACCAGCCGCAAGAAACAGATGACACAGATTGTCGACTTCATAGACAAGAACTATGCACAGTTTGCTTCAGAAATGAACTGTAGCCCAACGAGGAGCGACGACCTTTAATTAAGACTGTACCTAAAAATACATCTTTAGACGCATCCTAGAAACGTATGGGAGAGTAATATCCGAAGGAGCGCGCCGATCACGTCAGAAGTAGGATGTCTCCGCTCTCCATCGCCCCTCTTGAATTAACACGGTGATGCCCGATATCATCGCAAGTGTTCCTGCTGTCCCACTGCGAGGATTCCTTCGTATCTACAGTGTAGGCGAACGAAATTCCGCACTTCAAGTCGCACTTCATCTCTGGAGAGAAGATGTAGAAGTTTCATCGGATGATCACACCTCCAGATGAAGAAAGACTAATTGGCCTGTGACGTTTTCCATTCATCTTTCGTTCACCGAGCGATCATGGCAACGCGGCCCTATGAAGAAGTTACATTGTTGCTGATATTGTTGCGTATGGTTACCAGACAAACACCATCACACTTCTCAAGGAACCGGAAGGTGACAAACACCATCTTCACACTTCTCAAGGCTATGATGAAATGATGAAGAGACGTAACTGAGGCGAGCGAGTTGTGGATTAATTAGTTTCCTCAATCAATTACTACCTCCGATCATTACCCTTCCTCTCCATCCATCTTCCCCTTCTCAAAAACTTAGGAAATGTTCGAGTGTATTAGATTAGTGTTAGTTAAGGACCTAATAAAGATTAACTAATCCACTATCGTCTAGAACAACTGCATTAGTTTCCTCACCCCGAGCACGAGCACTGAGCACACCGGAATAATCCACCAATAGAGCACTAATTAAGCGCTACAACAAGATCAAACAAGATGTTGGACCAAATCAGCGGGAAAACAAGTAGCGTGTTTTTAAAACGGGCACTGGCCGCCTACGGGTTGGCAGTGTCGTGCACCGGCGGAATAATCTTTAAGGGTAGGTTAAAGGTGCTTTTCTTACCGCTTTTTATGCCTCTCTCCCTTAGGATGAGAAAGGCATAAATAAAAGCGGGGTAACTAAGCAAGCACCAAAAGCCTACCTCTAAAATCTGGGATCATGTCGCGGCTCCCGTTGGCGTCTACGCTGCGGGACTCTCAGAAGATCCGACAGACGCAGAAGATCCGAAATACGCTTCCCCTGAGCCTACCTACCGCAATATCACTAACGGTCCGCCTCCCCTTCCCTCTTTCGACTTGAGCATGGTGAACTTCACGTTCTTGCGCGGACGAGAAGAAAGACGACGCGGAGCAGCGTCGGTGCCCGAGGAAAGTGAGCAAGATCCGGACGTAGGTAGTGTCTCTCGTTTTTCCGACAGTGATGATGTTGATGTTTCTGGTCTTTTTATGAGCAACAACATCTGGCCTCGTGGCACCACTGCGTCCTCTTCGTGTGGGCAGCAACAACAATTAGAAACCATTGAAGAGAAGTCCAGCGAACTACGTGGACAAGAACATCCTGGAGGAGCATCAAATTTCGCAGCGAAGTCCAGCGAACTACGTGGACAAGAAGATCAAATTGCGTCAGCTCTTCACATTCATCTAGGACCCCCCTCTACCGCAGCGATGAAGGCAGATCTTCCGTTTCTTGCACGACCCTTTTTTTCCCCTAGTACTTCTTCCCCTGCTCGTCCTCCTGTTCATCTTCAACCTCCTGCACTACTAGTTGTGGATCCGAACAAGCCGAAGAAGATGGAGAGTACATCAGAATCAGCAGCAGACCGTGCTAAAAAGAACAGCAACAGACTTGAGCCCTTTTTCGACGGGGCGATGGTGCCGCAAATGCTACAAATTTCAGAGTTTCTTACCCCAGAAGAACGACTTGCATTGCGCCAGGTTACCCTCGCCGATCATGAAAAGGAGACCACACCTAATAGTAGTCGTAGTCCTCCTGGGATGACTTCTACTCAGTCCTCAGCACCATTTCTAAAAAGGCGTGGAGCAGTTGACGAAGCAGTGCAGCAGGGATCTTCGTCCGAGAGAAGGAAATTGAAAGCGTCCTCTTCCATAGAACACAACAAGACCACAAGTTGCCTAGATGTGCTGATGCCTTCAATAAAGGAAGAACAAGAACAGAGCAGACTTCAACAAAAGCGAAAGCTGCTACTACAAGACCAACATCAAGAGCAGGGAAAATTGTGGAAAATGACGCGTGACCGAGAAGCTCAGTTTTTTAATCAGGATTGTCACCAAAGATTATTTGGCTTGTCTCCTGGTCCTGCTGCATTACTTGGCGCTCCTGCAGTTTTTCCTACAACAGCGCAGGCTGCAGCTCCTCCTGTTCCTCCCATGAGTCTTTTAGAGGACCGTCTTTTCGTTTTTGGTCGAGGTAGCAGCACCCCAACTGCAAGTGATGAAGAACATGGTGAAGAACTACAGCATCAAGCTCATCAAGCTCAAGAACATGGGCATCCTTCTTCTACTTCAGCCTCAACTGCTATTCGTCAAGACCAAAATCCGACAGCCGCTTCCAAAATCTCTAGCGACAACAGCACTGCCAATGCTGAATACACCAGTAGCCGCCGCCTCCCCTTTGGAAATAAGGACTTTTACGACGCTCCATGCTTTGTCACTACACATCTTGGCCAGGATGGCGCGAAGGTGCTGCCGGCCTCTGATTCTTACCACACTGATGGAAAGAGCCTGGTGCCATACACATTTGCGGAAGCAGCTAAGATGGCTGGGCAACCAGTTTTCTTCAGCACTGGGACTGGGCCACTGGGTTCCTGCTCTTCTACTAGTACTGGTACAAATAGTTGCGCACCTCCTCCAGCAGCCTCTACTACAACACATCTTGGCCAGGATACTTACTCTGGAAGAGCATTGAGATCTGCCTCTCTAGCGACTGAACCAGAGCTGCTGGCGCATCAACTGACCTTTCCGTTTCCGCTGGCGGCGCCTCATCAACCACATCCCTTCCCGGCCATTGCAGGCATTGCCGTGAATGCACAACCAAATCCGCAGTTGCAAGCGTGGATGGATGCAGAAGATCGCAAGCAGAGAGAGTTCGTGGCAGAACTGCAGAGGGCAGAAAAGCTTGAAGCAGAACAGGAACAGCTCTCAGCGGAAAAGCCCCCAGCAGCAGAAAAGCTCGCAGCTAGCATGGCAAGGGTGAATTTGGACGGGAGTGATGAGAAGTAGCGAGGTATGCAGAATATGACGACGGTATGAGTTTTGAACTTCTGAATAATAGAAATCTAATCAAATTAAGAAGGAAAGGATCTAAAAATAAAATATGGAAGAAATTGCCCCAAGCTTCTGCGATAACCGTCTCCAAGAAAAGAGGACTTGTCCGTGGGGAACTTGTCAGGGAAAAGCTTCGCCCTACATATATTTAGTCTATCCGCGTGTCTCGTTTCTTACATTAACTTATAGATACTTAACATTAATAATTACTTACAACTGAGGCCTATTTTGCTAATTCCTTTCCTCTGGGCTTTGGCCCAATAAATTTTCCTGTTTTACGTGTTATGAGATAGTCATAGTGTTGGCTTAAAATTTTCCTTTCGTAGATTCTCATGCTGTTAAGTTAGACTTAGAGTTAAGTACATACGAATGATTTTGTAACATAGAGGTAGAAAAACATAGATATAAGTGAGGAAGGATAGTCTTACGTCCAGCTTTTCTGGAGCATGTGAGACTTGATCCCTTCTAAAAGATATCCTTGGTTGTTCTGGTGGTGTTGGGTTGAACAATACAAAAAGGTGGTGACGTGGTCGAAAGAGTTAAAAAATTGGAACCCTCCACTTCCTGGCACGTAATAAAAACGATGAGAATTATATTTAAATTGAAGCTCTGCACTTGGTCGGGTCTTTGGTGTGGTGGTCTGTGTATATTGATGGCGGAGTATGATCTTGAGTGTCTTCTGCGAAAAAGGTGTAGTGCTTTTTTACTCTATTAACTTGGACGTAGCATGTATGTTAACAATGTTCGCTATTGATTTCTTGGTGTTGGTTGTGATCAGTATGTTTGCTTTTTCGTGCTTCTTGGATCTTATAAGGCTTTTTTCTAAAAAGCATACTGATGCGATTTTTATTTTCCTTGCTTTTCGTTTTGCTGTATCTGTCAATGTGCTGATATTCTTGTTTTTCCAAAGGCCTTCATGATGTATTTCCTGGATGACAAACACAAAAGGCAAGCCTTGTTTTCATCCAAAATTTAGCTGTGCAGGAGTAAAGCTAAAGACACTGAAAATACTTATCGTGTAGCTCAGAGGCGGCGCTACCGATTAGCGTATGCGTCCCAAGTCGCCTCAAGTAAGTCGAGGAACCTGAAAAAAAAAGACTCTACATGCTGGGTTTTTTGACGTGCTGGCTTGGATGACGTGTGATCAAATTTTTGGTATTTGACACAGGTGGGACGAATAAGACGGGAAAACGATTGTACTTTCATGGCTCTATTTGGCAAACGGCAAGTAGTATAGCACGATAATGAAGATTACGTAGAAGAAGTTAAAAAAGAAGTGAAGAAAGCATTGATCTGTAACTATTTTTCTTTTGCGGGGTTAGTTCTATGTCTTCTGATTAGTCTCCGTCTAGTCCATTCACACTATGTGACGGGTAACCCCTTAAAGTATATTTATATTTATTTCTTATAAAACTTATGTAACTAACCTCATCCCATAGCAGGACTTATTCCCCTTTGTTCCCTTTCCAAGGTGTGCTGCAAATCTTGATTGGCTTTCACCCTTTGGTGAAGGTTTAGGCCCTGCGGCGCTCAAAGCACTAAGTAAAACAGCCGGTTAGTTTTCACCCTGATCACAATCGTAGACTTATCCCGTGCAACAATGTTTATATTTATTTCAAAAAATTACACCCAAACAACCCCTGCATCGCAAACCCATGCAACTAGACAACACCTAGGCTTTGGCTCTAGCTTTTCTACAGCGGTGGCCGTTGTGCTTCACCGTTTGCGTAGTCGTAGCGCCTGGCCGTTGTGCTTCAGGCTTCCCGCGGGGTAATTAAATGGAACTATAGCGGGAAACTGTAGACCCAGGCCCCCAAAGAAAAAACCTCGCGAACAGGTGCATGAGTGAGTGAGTGAACGAATACTTTTGAATAAATGAGTGAACGCATCCACAATTACAGAACGTCTAATAAAATGGTCTTAAAATGGCGGCCATCTGACTTTTCGTGCGCTCTCCCATTTTCCTCACCCTTGTCGATCTGGGGTTTTCTTCAATCATTGTTTCTCTTACTTGTGATGTTGTAGCAAGTTAGGTGTTTTAGAGGTGTTCCATCGTTACCTCAAGTTGAGCTTGCTGTTTTGTGGCGGATTTTCCTCAGAACAAATGTGAAGAAGATTTCCGTACTTTCCACCTTAGAGCTGTTCTATCGTTCCCGCAAGTTGAGCATGCTACTACGTGATGCATTTACCTCAGAACAAATTTAAGGAAGATTGCCGTATTTTCCACCTGAGAAAGATGTTGTTCTTGGGTAAAAACAACTTGTGGCCGCAGATTGAGTTTCTCTTTGGTGCGAACGATCGATAGATTGCAATAGTCTGGAGCAGCGCGACGAATTAGCTGTATGGAACTTTTTGAGTATTTGTAGTTACAAAACATAGTCAGGCTGTTTTTGTCGTAGCCTCAATCTCTTCAGTGAGTATCAGTATTTGCTTCTAGAACAACCATCATTGTGAACGGGGTCAAAGAATGAAGCAAAGACGTGATGGTACATATATCAGGGACGACTAAGGGTAGCGCAATTCTACAATTCTTGAAAAAGAGAAGAAGGAAAGAAGGGCCGCCTGCTATTTGAAGTCTCTTCAATTTTCCACGAATGAGCACACTACTACTACTACTACTACTCCTACTACTACTACTTTCAGGGCACTTCGACGCCTTACGTCTCAGCATCGTTCTCGTAGCTGATGTTGTCACGTATGGTCGATTATATGTGAACTGGTAGACGACATACTCTAAGGTGGTGATTGGAAGGTGGTAGTCAAAGCTAGACAGGATCCAGATATCGGTCGAAAAGAAGAAAAGCAAATCAAAACACGAATCGAAGATCCGAACTTAAGACGTGCGAAGAAAGTCGACTTCAAACGTGGAAATTTCAATGCGTGCAATGATCGAAATCGTGATCGAAGTCGACCTTGAGTCTGAAACTTGCTGTTTGATGATGAAGTAGAAAGTTGAAGTTGTTGAACGAAAGGTTGTGTATGAAGTTGTTGATCATTTCACTTGGAGAAACATAGATCGAAAGTAAAAGAGCCTCAACAAATCCTCACACAACCCAGCCAAACTTAGGATTGTAAATCACTTGGTAAGCCCGTCGGCCTAGGTGTATATCATATAAATTGTTGATTGATCTCCGATATTGAAACATAACATCCTTTGCAAGCATAGTTATATCCAAAACTAGAATTACATATAGTTGAACACCGTCCAACCATAAGCTAAGAACTAAACAAGATAGTTAGAACGTAACTAGTCCGTAGTGATCATTTGAAACATATCTTGTTTGTACTATTGTTGCTGACGCCTCCGCGCAGCTGTAAGTGTAACTGTTGACGCCTTCGCGCAACAAAGGGTTAGTCACTGACGCCTCCGCGCAGTGTTGTTAGTAGTAGTTCGAACCACGAAGAACAGTTACATAGTTGATCCCAGACCTTCGTCGGGACTTAAACACGACACACCAAAGTGACGTTTTGGAAAGACATAAACGAACCACAAAGACTTTGAGTTGTTTAGGTTAGGCCTCCGCCAACCCCTTTCCACACCGTGCGTTGCAAGTAGGTTAGACCTTCGTCAACCGAACAAACCAAAGTTGTAGTTGTTGAGTCCAAAGGAGTGGCTACAACGATAGTGCAGGTCCCAGAGACTCGGTGTTCTGTATCTAGCTTCCCGCCTTCCAAGATCCCGAGCAGAGTATCGCTCAGCCACTTTTACTTAACCAAGTGGTGGAGAACGGGTGATGGACGGTTAGCTGATACAGTAACTAACGGAAAGTAGATTAGTAAAGTTTAACATGCAGCTAGGGTTCAAAGCACCGATTGAAGAAGTTGGGTACGATTTATCAGAAGGTTTTAGAGTTGCTGCATTGTATAACGAGCTTGAATCATTGCACGAATTATTGGAAATATTTTTTGGCTCTGTGCGTCCGGCAAGGGCTCACTTTGGACCTTCGCTAGAAGAAATCCAAGAGCTAGGCGCACAGACCCCAAAAGGGGTTCGTGTTTTGGTAAAGAAGACTAACTTGGGATTATACGACCGAATAGATACGATCGAGAATAAATTAGAAGACATTGGTTATTGTTGTGCTGAACTCCTCGCACTGAAAAGGGAACAGCTTTTGTTAGACGGACGCCTCGCCGTGTCTGGCTTACACACTTCTGTTACAGCCGCCCGAATCTCAGTGCAACAACTGGTCGGAGATTATACCTTTGTCGATCGTTTAGAATATAATACTTGTTCGTTCGCAGCGGGAAAATTGTCCGAATTGTTTAAACATACCCTTAGTTCTTCCAGGTCCTTGATCTGGACCGAGATCCAAACTAAAGGGACCGCTTGTCGCGACTATTTTAGATCTCCCGGTGGGCTGTATTTAGAATATTTCCAATTTGCGGGTGGTAGCGTCGTTGATCGTAACGTTGACCTCGTGCCAACCAATCGACCCGAGTACCTCCGTGTTAAACGTGAACAACTTTTGAACGAAGGATATAAGAAAGTTAATATCAATCAGATCGTCCGCGAGAACCGATTTTTTGGATTAAAACGTGGTCCTAGATCCACGACACTTAACGGAGCACACGAAGTGCTTTTGAAGGTTTTCCCTACCTTTGTTATTGATCATATACGGGCTGTCCCCCGGTCTCTCTGGGCTTCTTCGGAATAAAGAAGTAAAGGAAGAAAAGTAGATAACCCTTGCTAGACGGTTGGACGGTATAACGAATAGAGAACAATATGATTAGCTTAAAACATGGAACGCTCGCGGTATAAGATTGCCTTCGTGGGTGAGTCGATTCCTGAGAAACTTGACGACGCTATCCATCGAGTTAATCGCGCGCTGCGGAAAGGAACAGTGCAAGTAGTGAAGAAAACAACAATTGAAACCGTTGTTGCTGATCCAATTGCTGAATCTAGTGGCTCCGAGAGCCCTCAAGCCACTTCGCGTGCCGCAACTCGTCGCGTGTCGGTGCCCAGTTCCGAAGAACCGACGATTGGGAAAACCCGAGGAGCAAGGCTTGACAGTTCGACTGGCCTTTCGGTTTCGGTACAAGAGGCGGAGCTAACGCAAGGTGCACAACCCGTTTCGTTAACGAAAACTCAGAAACGAAACGCAGCAAAGCGACGTGCGTTGCGCAAACAAGTACTTGTAGAACTCCAAGCTGGGACGAGTGGTTCGAAACCTCCGTTGAGTGACCTGAACCACTTGCGAAACGCTGCGGGACCGTGCTCTGGTTCTGTTGGTAAAGAGGAACGACCACCGTGTCGTTCTGAATACCGAAGAAAGAACGAGGCACCGCGTCTAGCGGACGTTTTAGTTGGTTCGGAGGCCCCACGAACAACGGGAGCGTGTTCTTCGCGAACATATTTCAAGACCAATTCGCCAGCAAGGACGACGGGAAGTTGTTCAAACGTTGTTCTTTCGCGACCACCGCGCAATCTGAATTGCCGCTCGGTGTCAGTCCAGAATCCCCGGTTTGACCGCCCCCGACCTGGATTGCTGATCCTGAAACGAGACAATTCCCGCAGGTCGCCTGAACGAGAGCGTAGCCCTCGCCGTCGGGCCGAGAAACTTGATCGACGTTCAATATCGATCCCTCGACCGAAATTTTCAGCTCCGAGTTCGGAGATAGGTGCTGAACAACGACCCCAAAAAGGAGTTTCCCTCAAACCGCGAACCGGTGCGGTGCAGGTAAAGAGGCCTTCTTCGCTTTCGTTGTCTAGTTCAGAAGAGCCTGTAGTTGCTCCACCAGTACGAACGACGGTTCCTGAAGCCTCGGAACGCGTTCACCGTCGTCGATCTCCTGCATTACCTCGAGGCCGACCTGATCGCATCATTAAGCGGGCCGACCGCTCTACTGGGGTGGTGAACCGAGAATCTCCTATTCTCCGTTCTCCGAACGACGTGGTCCAAACCACTCGCGAGATCCTCCAAAAGAAAACGAGTGAGGAGACGAACCAAGAACGGGAGATAACTCCCAGAAGGGGTCCAGCGGTCAATGAGACCGCATCGGCAAATTCGAGTTGAGTATCTGGCGGGACCGAACAACGACCGAGCGGTGGTTTTTGAACAAATTTCCCAAAGCTCCCTCGTTGCCCCACTCCGAACCCGCGGCATCAAACTAGTTCGGAACAAGAGAGTAGTTACGCTTTCGTTCGAAAGACAGCTCGGGTTTCAGATCTTGCCTTTGTGCTACCAGAAAGCCGGACTGACGTATAACCGCTCCGGGGCCTTGTTGGCAACGAGCGGGCAGAAAGAGCCTGACCTCAACTTAGTTCCTAACGAAATCACGCCGTTCTTGCGCTGGAACGGCCAATATACCTGGTCGGGTGTTGTCGAAGCCGGTCGACACAAGCTCGATATCTCGACTTGGAGTTACGAGGCGGTCCGAGTTGATAATTGGGTTTCTGTGTGGGATCCGGAAGAAACACGTTTCTGCCAATTGCATCGACTTCGAGTTGGAAGGGATTACCTCCTTGAGAGTGCGGACGACCCTGAAAGGATCCTGAACTCTATTTTTGGACCTCCTCCCGCCCCTGTTATTTCGGATAGAGAGTGGTCTGAACTTGGTCGACCTCATGAGCTCCAGTGGCTTCCGCCCCTCCGGGTCCCCGAAGGACCGCGGGCGAGTTGTTCGCCCAAAGGGACCGGCAATGGAACCTGACTTGAGCTCTGCAAGAGAAGGTGTTCCACCGGTGGCTCCGTTTGTCCGCGCTGCCCCTAACTCCGGTTCTAGTGTTGCCCCCCGTGCCTTGAGCCAGAAGTTTGATAGTTTTGGACATATTGTGTTCAACTGGAAAGATCCGCGGCAAGGTCTGCGGAAACTCGATGGTGCAGACGTTTTCCTCCAAAAGGTCACTTACCGTGGGTCGACGAGCGTCTTTTACGGGTACTGGAAAGACGAAAGTGGACAGACCAACCAAGGCTTCCTTGGTATGTCTCGCGGTGACCTCGGGCGGTGGAGTTCTGAACTTCGGGTTACCAGTGCCGATGTTTTACAAGCGGAACTGAACATTGATAGTGTCACGACTGATGAGTTGTTGCAACGCCCTGACGTCGACCCTTCAAGCTGCTTTGTTACACGCGGCCACGAGTTACCTGGAAATACGAAACGTGTCATGAACAGTGCGAACACATTGTTGGAAAGACATTGTGTGACCACCTCAACGGTGGGACGTTCGTCGATACTTTCGCCTCCTCCTGAAATCCGAGCAGATGAAGCGGCTGGGTCCGGCTCGTCTTCAAGTTCTCGACAGGTTGCACCTGCGGTGGTTCCTCTCCGAGTTTCGTCTTGCTCCGGGGTTGCGATCGGGGCTTCGCAAGACAGCGTTGAACAGGACGGACATGCTACCCTTGAAGAGCGTGAGCTGAGTGGTCTGCCTGTGTTGAGAACGACTGAGACCTCGAGAAAAGTTTCGGCACCCTCTCCAGAAACGGTCGGAGACGAAGTCTTTGGTGCCGACCCACAGATTGATCAGGTGCCGCCTCCTCCAGAAGACACTGACGAGGACTCCGTTTCGGGGCTGTTGTCTCAACCTGTTGCTTCTGAAAGCCCGGTTGAACTGCGAGTTTCTTTGGAGTCTCAAGTTGAAACCCCGGATGACTTTGTCATCTTAAAACCCTCTTTGGATGGTTCAACTCCTGATCTCACCGATATGTCTGATTCAAGGAACGAGTCGGGAGGTAGCCCTGAGCAAGCGGACCGGTCCATTCAGCTTGAATCTCAACGTTGCGGAATCGAAGAAAGAACTGCGGGAGGTTTGCTAAATGATGGTCTGTCTGTCGTGCCTCCTCCACCTGCTTTTGGCCTGAATGTTTCGGGGGACGTTTCAATGGACGTCCTTGAACCTGGTTGCGGGGGTACAGTACCTGCCATGTATGAATACCGGGGACGTCGGCGAAGTTATGCAGCCCCGATGCTCCGAACCCGCGATGTCAGTCCATATGGAAAGCCTTTGGTTCGATCCGCTTCTGCGGTGCCCATTCTGGACGAACCCACGCCCACGAGTGGAGCTCGGGTCCGCCAATTGTTGCGGGACATTTCTCGGTATGAATCCCTGGCGTCGAACCTCCGGGCGGAGATCGCCCGTTTCAGGGACGAACGAGTGCGATTTTCCCGATTCCAAACGGTGTTGCAGGACAGGTTGAATGCGGCCGAAGGCGAGAAAGTCCGATTGAAGTGGTCGGTCCGCCGTGCGGAAGAAGGGCTTGAGGACGTCCGTTTAGAGCTTGAACGGGCACGAGAAAAGGTTCGTAGTGCTGATCACTTGCATTTGGAACATGGACGTCGCATTGTTGGACTCGAGACGGAACTGCAAGAAGCTCTAAACAAGGCGTCTGAACAAGAAGCTAAGTATGATCGTCGAAACACGGATTATATCGCGCTTTCCAAAGAAGTTGATAGACTGCGGTCGTTGGTCGGACCGACGACCGTGACCGGGGCGCCCACCGACGCTGAAACCGTGTTGATAGCGAGGGCCGAGCAAGCTGAGACGCGCGTTCGGGAGTTGATGGAAGAGTTAAAGTCGGAGCGGATGCTCTCGACCTCCTACACGAACGAAATCGAGCGGCTTATGCAGGCGAACCAATCTATGACTGCCAAGCTGACAGCAGATGGAGATCACCAAACCGAATGCGCTCGACTGAGAATAGAGCTCCAAACGAAACAAAAGTTCTGGGTTGATAAACACGCTGACCTCTCAACGCAACTTGCCGAACTCGCCAACACGGCTTCACTGGTTCCTGAACTGCAAGAACGGAGTCGGAAGTTGCACGAACAAAACCAGGAGTTAGCTGAAGATTTGAAAGCGAGCGAAGAACAGGCTGCAGCTTCGGCTTGGGAGCTTGCGAAGGCGCGGGAGACTTGCCGCAAATTTTCAGAGGAACACGTGCCGTTGCCAGCTGTGGTCCCGATCTTAACGGCCCGCCCGACCGGAGCTGCTCCTACCATCCTGGAAACTGCGTTGCAGCGGGCGAATAACGCTGAAAAACAGCTTCTTTCGACGCGCTCCGAAAACGCTCAATTGCGTGCTCAGATACGTGCCGAGAAACTTCGTCTCGCAGTTTCGGGTCCAAACCCTCCGGCAGTTCACTTGACACTCCCGGTCGGAGACGATGGTGACCCCTTTGCTTCACCTCGGTGCTCAGCTCATGCGGGAGATGCAGCGAAAGAGGCCGATCGAGAGATGAGCTTGATCTCCCCGCTAGAGTCGATAGAAACACTGCAGAACCAAATCAAAGAACTGACCCTTCGAGTCGAGGCTGCTCGGGGACGGGAGAAGGAGGCCCTCGCGGCGAAGGACTTGTTGGTGCAAGACCACCGGAGTCGCATCGATCGGTTGCTGGCCGACCACCAGGACAGGGTAGAGCGGATGCGTGAAGGGTTTGAAACAGCTCATCGTGCTTCCGCGTCAGTAGGTTTGGACAAACAGTTGCAGGACTCGAAGTTAGAGTGCCGGTTACTGCGTGAGCAAGTGCTTCAACTCCAGAATCAAGTTCGGGACAGCGATTCCGCTCGTGTGGTTGATGTTGCCCAATACCGGAAAGAAAGTACCGAGTTGAAGGAAACCCAAATGCGGTTGGCAGGTATTAGTAACGACCTTGATGCTTCCAGAACCGCTTTGCGCGAATTAGAGGGACAATATTCCCTTCTACAAATTTCTACGGTCCCCAAATCGGCGTTAGAGTTGTCGGAAGCTCGAAAGGAAAGAGCAGATGGAACCGTTTCCACTCTCACCGATGAACTTCGGGATTTGCGCAAACGGTTCGAACGAGTAAGTGCTGACAATCAAGCTGCGACGTCCGCTCTCACCGCGCGGGCGCAAACGGCCGAGGACGAAGTTGTGGCTTTACAGGAACTACGGGAACAAAACGAAAAGTTGCATCAAAGTGAACTCTCGAAAAGGGACGTTGCCTTGGCTGCCCTTCAAGCCGAGAAGGACAGCCTTCTGGAGAAGACTCGAAATGAACTTTCACACCTCAAGAAACAGCTCAAACAGAGAGAGCGTGACTTTTCCCGTGCTAGTCGCCCGGCGGGGAATTCGCCTCCGACAACCGACGGTCTGCCGACCTTGTCCCCCCGACGTTCCCTGTCAGCAGGAGTTGTTTCGGCGGGTGTGGGTGGCGCTTCATCGTTGGCGAGCCTCCCACCTGGACTGCCTATGGTCACGGCGACGGCTGTAACCCCTCCACTTGCTGCTGCTTTGCCGCCGACTATGCCGCCCGGTTCTTCAACGCCTGGGTTTGGAGCAACACGTCCGACAGCGCCAACGGGAGATGAACCCCAACAGGGACAGCATTGGAAGGGAGCCAGCGTGGGTCAGCAATCCGATTTCGTTGTCGATCCCGCTTCGGGATTTCAGTGGAACTTAGCTGCTTCTTCGGATCTGCGGGAAGAAATCCCTGATCTCCGTGCTCCTCCTTCTGGTCGATTATTTCCTCCGCCTCCGCCGCCGGCTCGGCAGCCCCCAGGTCTTGAGTGGGTTCCGCCACCACCACCGGTGGTCTCTGGACTTGAAGTTGAGCTCCAACGTGTCAAACGTGAATTGGAAGAGGCCAAAAAGGACCGACAGTCGATTGCTGATTTGAAAACCCAAATCGGGTCCGAACTCAAAGCGCACCTCGAGACTGCGATCAAACCTCTGTATAACGCATCTGGACAAGCTTCCTCTGGAAATGCGTTTCTGTTGGAAGTGCCGGCGAGCTCTTTGGTGACTGGCGGATCGCAGGTGGCCGAAACACCAGTTAAGAGCCCCGGCGACCTACGACGGGCGAAACATCTGGTTGATAGCACCGTTGAGAGCCCTGAATCGGCCCTCGAGACCCTCTGCCAACAAACCCGTGATTCGTTGGCAGAGCTTCCACCTGGACAAGTCGCTTTGCCGTCGGAAGTTGTGGAGGCGCAGTGTTTGCGAGACAGCCTCATGCCTTCTTCGGTTTCCCGCCCTTACCCGTGGTACAAAGGAAAAGGAAAGAAGCCGCAGTTTGGAGCGGAGACCAAACCTGAAACACGGAAGACACGCCGGAAAGAACGGGGTGCAAACTTGCGCCAGGCGTTCGGTGGGACGTGCGACGATGTTGAAGATGCCGCCCTTTCAATGGAAGATAGTGAGTCTTGTTGCTCAAGCTCCAGTGCTCTCACGCCGGGCTGGGCTTACACAGATCCGTTTCCTGAATACGAACGCCGTCTTGGTGTCCGCCTCGCCGATGCTTCTGGAGGACTTAAGGGTGGTTGTGATCCCGAACACTTGCAGCAATATACTCGAGCCAAAGACGAGTTACGTTACCTGCGTAAAATCCGTTCGGACCTCGACCCTTCTGACACCCAGTGCTTTGCGGGAGGGGTTGATGAGTGTGTCACCACGAATGTTACCGCCCGCCGCGGGACCGCAATCCCGGTTGCTTCCCCGGGTTCCAGTTACCATTCGTTGTTTGCTGCTCCTAATGACCTTTCTTCCTTGCCTGCTGCCCCTCCGACGTTTGGGATGATTCGCCCGAATACGCAAGGTCCGTGGGACTACCGTCGGATGGCTTGTGTCGACTCGGACTTGCCTAGACGCTGGCCTGTCCGACAAAGTTTGGCAGCTTTACTGGGCGAAGCGTATGCACAATTATTTGATGACGATCTTGGTTTCAAGAGCGCCGGTAGCGGTGGTGTCTCGGTCCCTCCTTTCCGAGCCCAAGTTGTCAACCACACCCGCGATAGTTGGGGACGACACCAGCAGTACATGTCTGACTTGCGAGAACGCATCCAACTCTACCGTTCGCAGAAATTCCGAAGGGAAATTTTGAACACGGGTTTGGAGCTCAAATCCGAAGAAGCCCGACAAGCTCTTCGACGAGCTGACTCGGTCCAGATGCGACATGCAAACAAACTCGAACCGTTTTTGGTTTTCGAGACGGCTTTGGCCCTGATCTGTCATTTCCAGTATGACCATTTGCTGATGGAGATTCAACAAGAATTCTATTTTGAAGTTGATAATACGGGTTTTGCGGCCCGGACGGCAATGGGCGAATGGGCTACCCACTACTACACAACGGAGGACAAACTGGACCGCTTTGGTTTCGGCATCCGCGATTACACATATGGAACGGACATCTTCTTCGCCAGGTGTGCCACTTTCCAACCTAATTACCTCATCGGGTTGGTCGCAAAAACAGTGCAGCGGACGACGGACGAACTTCTAAACGAGCCTCTACCACGTGACTCGAGAGATCGGCACGCCACGGATCAACATGATAAAGTTTTCGGTGTTAGTCTCCGGAAGTTGGTGAGATATTGCAACCAGAACGCCCAAGTTACGCGTGTTATGGGGCTGGACGTCCACTACGCCCCCGCTAACCGCCGCGGCCGACATCGAGGTTATCAAGGTGGCGATGAAGACCCTGGTGACTGCACCGACACAGTTTTTTGCGCACCTCTTTGTCCGTATAATAGTTTGAACCCACACGTGTATGGACATTGCGTTGTCCCGTTTGCACCCTCCGCACTGGCCTCAATGCCCGTTGAAACCCTTGGTTCTTATGGTCCTGGTGGGTTCGGGTCCATAGATGGTAACGGTACACTTGCGCTGATGAATGGCCCAAGCGGGTTGCATAGCGAAAACACCTCGTACGACGCGCTTGACGTGGAAGATGACCCCGCCGAAGAGTTTCTATCTGTCACAGCGGATTACATGTTCGCAGAAGTACTTGTTGCAAACGCCTGGACCGAATACGCTGCCAAAGGAGGACCAAAAGGTGGGAAGAAAGGAAGTGGTAAACGCGGGCCCGGGAAAGGTAAGGGACCTCGCGAGAGCCCTAAAGGCGTCGGGAAAGGCAGTTCGGAAAACCGAGTCCGAGGTGACTCCCGGTCTCGAGGACCAGTTGTTCGGTGTCATTCAACCCTCCACTCGACCGCGGATCACGATGCGTCCGATTTGATTGGCGGCATCGGAAAAGCAGCGGGCGTTGTGACGACCGTTACCCAGGACTGCGCTGATTGCAAAATTCATCACAAACTTATGTACATCACGTTGGGGGATGGAAGTGGAGGGCGGCGTTCCCTTTGCCCGACGGCGCTTCGGAAAGTGCGCGCCCGGGCCAACCCGGACCACAACGCGTCCAACCTCCTTTGCAACCGGATCGCGCCTACTAGTTGTCCTGGAGAGTCTCTCGTAGTCCGAGCTGCCACAATCGCGGCTGCTGGTGGGTCCAAAAAATGGTTGGACGAGAGCCGAAACTCGGAAGTCAAGAAGATTTTGCAGGAGTGCAAGCTGTACGACATCGCCTTGAGCATGGGTGCAAAAGCGCATGCGTCCCCTAATGTCGACGGCCTCAAAACGATCTTGACCGAACAGTCTTCCGACACCTTTGCCGCTCTTTTGGAAAACGTTCTCGCTCTTGCTGAGTTGGACGGTGATGACACTGATCTTGACAACCTCGGAAGTCCGGATTTGTTTTCACAAAGTCCTTCGACGGAAACCGGTTCGGAGAGTTTCAAACTTGGAGTTGTTCCGCCACCAAACTATGTTCCTGTGATGGCAGACCAACCTCGAGACCCGACCTTTGGGTTGATGGGTCATGGGAATCTGGACCCGATTGGGGCGTTTTTTGCTGGTAACCAGTTTTCGATGTACACCCGCGGTTGTTGTGACTGTCGCTCGCATCTGACGCCGGCCAATTCGGGAAACCTAAGGAATGGGCAGGAGACTTCGATGGAGTCTGTCTCAGTACATCAACTCGCTTGTCGCTTGCGAGACGTCCCGATGGAACATAACGTACCGGTTGATCCCGAATCTCGGAAAGTTCAAACACAGGCCCTTCGAGCCGGTAAACCGTTACCGCAAAGCGCTTTCGTCCCTCCACCTCCTCCTAACGCGTGGATCGACAGGGACACGCGAGTCTTCCCAGGAGTAGGGTCGTTCTCGGTGGCAAGATCAGCCCAACAACCTCCGCGGGACCCATCGGCGGGTTTTGACGACCGCGTGGAAGCTCTGGGCGACTCACAGCCGCTGTATCGCAGCTTCAACTTCACCGACACTTATACGGCTTTTACCGAGATGTTGGCTGCCACCACCGAATTCGTCGATGTTGTTTCGGGGCAAGAAGCCGCTGACCCTCCTCCTGGAAATGAACCGGCTACTGTTGAACCGGAAGGTGCCGACGACGTTCCGTTCGAACTGTGGTCCCGGGGAATGGTGAAAGCGTTGGTCGCAGAACTGTGCTATTGGATGCAGACATCTGACAGCTTTGAATTCTTTGTTGCCACCTGCTGGGATGCACGATCTCGGTATATCACAGTTGGTCTGTTGTCCCAAGTTCGCCTCCGTTTCTTTGCCTCTCCTGCTTGGTTGGCCCAAAATTATTGGTTGCGGGTTTGCCAACAACTTCGGGGAACTTGCTTGGGACTTGCATTAAACAAACCCGATTTCTTAACTAGCCCAGCTGCAGAACCCGAACCACGGTTCCAGATCGGTGAATTTGACCGCCCGGCCGACCGGTTGCCTCTCACCTCTGGATTGGATTCCGAAGCCGAACAAAAGGGTTGCTGGGAATTCTTGCGGGCAGCTGATTGCCGTTTCATGCCCCTTTCATCGCTTCATCCACCTTCTAGATCGGGATGTCTGCCTCGAGTTGCATCGGAGGGTTCCGCAGTGATACCGCCCGCCTCTCACCCGGCGACTTGGTGTGAGGACCTCGATCTCGATGCGCGATCGCCTTTAATGGTTCTGACCAATTGCTCTCGAATCCGAAAGGGCGCGGAACACCTGTCAATACAACATCTCTTGCCCATCGTTTCGATCAATGGGCCCGAGTCGAATGACTCCGTTTGTTGCTGGTTGCATAGCAAGTCACCCACGCCTCCAGCAGACAATGTACAGGTTGTTGCTGTTTGGCGACTGGATAACCGAACGTCCTGTTCCAAACGGCTTTGTGACATCCTTATCACCCGCAAAACAGATCGCATTATTGTGATCGCGGCAGTTGCGCATTTCGGACAAGTCGAAACTCTGGTTACTCGATTGCGCCGGGAAGAAAGTGACCACCGGATTGTCCTGATCCCGACTTCGAAACTTGAATATTTGTCTGCTACGTTGTGCTGGAAACAGATCATTAGGACCTTGTGGCCCCGATATCAGGTGGACTCGCAGAACATGTTGGGAATTGACCCTCCGTTGATAAGCAATACAACCTTTCCAATGCCGACGCCCCTTTCTCCAAATGCGTTCCGAACAGACGAGAGTTCTACTGGTTTGCTGCGCCGCGGGGTCCGCTACCATTTGTTCACCAATTCTCGATCGTGGGCTTCTAGCCAAGCGCGATCGCTGTTCCAACAATATGGATACATGATTGACCGCCAAACGTTTTCGCAAACGTCGGCTGGTGGTTACTCGTTACACCGAGTTCAAGTCAATGGCCGCTGGCCGCTCGTGATTTGGGACTTGACATTGTCTGCGGAACCCCGACATCGCTCCTTTTGGGACTGCGCGCGTTCCCAGCAGTTGCGAACTGCACATGATTTGTGTGTTATCGCCGACCCGTGCTCTCGGCTTGCAGCGCCAGAATGGAGCCAGCAGGGCAACTTGCTTCGTTGGGTACCGGAGTTAGAATACCAAACGCTCGAGCAACAAGCGTTGTTTGTCATGAGGGTTGAAAAAAGTTATGCTGCTAGTGGTTCAACAACAATTGCGACCACTGCGGTGGCTCCGAATGCTGAGCCAACGGCTGAACTTGTCGATTTCGGTGAACTGTCTCCTGTAACTGACGTGGATGAAAGTGGCCTTTCGCAAAATTCCGAGTTATTGCGCCTTCGTAGCGGTGACTTAAAGACCGAGATTTCCTGTGCTCAAACCTGCTGCGCACAGAGCGCATTGCGAGAAGTTAAATGCCTCCCTGAGGTCGAAACGACAGCCCATCCTCCTGTAGACGATCACCTGGTTTCGCCGTTTCAAGATATCTTTGCGAAACTCTCTCGACCTGCACACCTACCGCCACGGCGTTCCGAGGGTGGACACCAAGGATCTCAACAACCTATGGTCCGATGCCAGCACTTGCCCGAGGCCCGGTCGTCGAGCGAGTCGAACCGAGAAGAGGAACTCTACTACACACCACGTGAACGTGGCGTCCGACTGTCGTACGACACATCGTACATCTTGGTTACTAATTGTGCGGCGGTCGCGTCCCAAGTTGACGTCCTCGAAGATGCCGGTTACACCGTCAAGGAAGTTTTCCGACAACGGCACCGAGACGTCTATCAGCTGGACGAGGTGAGCCCGCAGATCCGCACGTCCACCCGTAGTCGTCCAGATCGCCCAACGAAGATTTTGGTGGTCTGGTCGTTCGATAACCAAATACCGAACTCGTTCGTCTTCGACGCTGCGTTTGAGCTACTCAGATACGAACACGATCTCGTTCTCGTTGCTCCTGAAAACCAACTGTCTCTGAATCGTTGGTTTGAGCAAACATCCGATGCGCTGGAAGTTTCCGTCGTGCTTCCGCCCCCGGGTGGAGATGCGCCGAGCCGCGGTCGACATGTGTGGAGGTCTGTCTTGGAACAGTGCGGCACCCACCTGAAATATTGGCCTGAGGCCTCTGCACTGCGCCTCCCGATCTCTGCCCTTGAGTCCGTGCAACGTTATGCCTTGCCACTTGGCCCACCGATAAATGGAGCCACAGTGTTGAAAGGAAGTTTGTTCCGACGAAAGCAGGTTCGAGCGGATTACCAAGTGGACGTGGTTTCTTCGGAAGGTGTTGTGTTGTTGCGCGTGCAAGGTGGAATCAACGAGATTGAACTGCGATATGCTTTTCCGACCTTGGATCCGGCGGTCCTGGCGACAGTTACTTCGGAACCAGTTGACACAACCCAAGTAGTTGATGCGAGGGATGCATATGTGGATTGTGCATACCGCGCGGCTCACTACCGCTCGCCTGAAACCCGCAAAGCTGCGTACCGAACCCGGCGTGCTTTGTGCCGTCACCCTTGGCGGCACCCGCTCCCAGAAGCAGATCCATGCTACTTTCTGTGTTGGGTGTGCCTTATCTGGTCTGCTGTTTGTTGGATTTTCACCGCTTTAATCGAGTGTAACGCAATCGGCTTCGCCAATGCATTTGGCGCCCTCTGCATTTCGGCCTGGTTGTACTGGCACCCACAGGACGCGGAACGAAGTGCGGGATGCGGTCTCGCGGTGAATTTGACATATCGCATTGGCTCCGGCTGTGACGAGCTCCGAACGAAACTTGGATTCCAGCGACAGACGCAACTTGCACAAGATGCCACGGGTAAAACCGGTGAATATTCTGTCGATCCTCTCGGTAACCGTGTTTGGGTAGGAATTCCTTACGGGAATAATGGTGACGTTGTTGTTACACTGATGCTCCTGGATACTGGCTGCTTTGTATCCCTATATCTACTGGGGCACACACTTGCGAACGCATATTTCCTAGCAGCGTATGGCATTGGTTTCCTCACGATGCAAGGAGTGACAGAACTTGTCAACTTAGGCGCACCGACAGGACCTCTAAAAGAAGTGCTCCGATATGCTCACCTTGACCTGCATTTTGCGGGTTGGCTCAAGAACGTAAAGGGCGCCTACGAATGGTGGCGCATCGGGCCGGGCGAACCTCGGAACGTTGTCCCTATCGGGCCTGCACCTGGAGCAGGAAGGTCTCTAGTCGGGAACTGGACGTTCCAAACGTTAAACCGTACTGGAAACCCTATCTGCACACCTCCTAAGAAATGGGAATATTTGGGACGTGGGATGGGAGCAATGGCCGTGTCATGGCTGTATCCAAGTGACAGCCTCATCGGAGGGCATCAGTTGATGATGCGGCTCGGGTATCAGATGCCGTTTGCAGGTGCACCCGGCGACTCGATCGGGTGCTACGTTTTTCAACGGATTTTCCACGAGGCCTCGAAAACATTGGTCTCCAATTTCTTTGTACCGCGGGCGCCAGCGGGAGCAAAAAATCACGATTATTTCCAACAGTTTTGTGAAAAGCGTAAGTTGAACGTGAAGGATAAGAACCATAAGAAACTTGCAGTCGCAGAACTCGAAAAATGTGGTACCCCTGTCGATGCGCCCCAACAAGTTCGCGCCTTGTACACTGTTATGCAGGGAGACGAAAGGGAAGTCGATATTGAGACCAGTAGTCCCGAAACGTGTCCTCCGACGCCGGAAACGAGAGCGGCCAACAATGGCTCCACGAACGTCATTGTCCAACCAAAAACGACAACTCAAGATGCAACTATCTCAACGAGTAGTGCAACCAGAGTAACGTTTGGAGACACTTCGTTTGAACAATATGGCCCGGAGTTGCTCCCACAAGTCCCGCCAACTGTTTTTTCGAACTATTCCGCCGCCGAGTTGCCGCCCATCGATACAACCGCGCTTTCCCGAATCGAAGGCACCTCCTTCTCTTCATTCTGCTCCCACGGTGCTATGGCGTATTCCGCGGTGCTAGTAGATGAGGATGGTGAAGCCACGTCTGCTGCTTGCTCCACGCCAGCTTATGCTTCAGCCGTCACTGCCGATTTTTCAGAACCGGACGTCGAGGCCACGTACATGGATGATCTTCTGTTTTCGGACGATGAGGATTCCGGTAAAGAATACGACGAGTACCGTGCGTCGCTCGCAGAAGACTCGCAGCCCGGCGTCGACGACGCACTTGGGAACAAACTACACCCACAACAGCGAATGGCTGCGTTCAAGTGGGTGCAAGACCCCGATCACACCCTCCGTTTCCGCAACAGATGGCAACCGCACCTCTTGCGGGGGAGTGGCTGTGGATTGATCGTTTTGATTTTCCTGTTGCTGTTCTCACTTGCCCAGGGGTTGGTGCACGAGATCCGCAAGCCGGTTTCTAACTCCGCGCAACCGACGAATCAAGGCGAAAAACCCACAACACCGAGTGTTCCAGTATGGAACGATGAAACTTGTTCTGATGCGCATTTGGCCGCACAGATGCTCCGCGACGATAAGACCGAAGGAGCGGTCCAACTGGATAACGCAAAAGGATACTTCCAATGGTTGCTGTCACAACGTTTGTATCGGTTCATGACCTGGGTTTTCGCGCATCGCGTAGCACAACCGTTGAGGATGTTCCTAGGCTGGTGCCCTGCACCTCAGATTTTCTGTGCGGGAACCCAAACCTTTTTCGGACGACTCCGCGATCCTGGACTTACACAACAGGATACAGAAACCCTGTTCGCGAATTGCTCGGACGACACGCTGGATGATACCGACGCGCGGGACCGTCTTGAAACCGCTGTCAAAGAGTTGGCCGAGGGTCCTCGCAGCTCCGGGTTTAGTGTGTTCCAACAAGGGGATGCCCTCTTGGCAGGCGAGGCAGGGTCGACAACCCGACAACACCGACATGTTGCTGCTTCCCACGACCACGTCCCAGACCTCCAACCAAGCCTTTCCGATGATGACTCAGATTACGAAGCTTCCTCAAACCCAGTCCGAATCAATGGGCACATTCCGGTGACCCCGCTCCTCGAATTCCGTGATGACCGTGGAATAGATTCAGACTCGACAGTCGAATCAGCTGAAGAAACCGAAGCGGAAGTGCGACCATCAATGTGGGCACAAAGATTGTTGAACTGCCTTAAACCTCAGGTTCCGGCGCAACAGTTTTTCCGACAAGACCCGCACCTCCCACGTCGGGCTGACCAGAGGAAAACAGCAGAGGAGAAGATCCGGTTCTTGGAAATGCACGTTCGTGGACGTGAGTTCTTGATTCCGTATGTAGACGATTTGAGTTTTGTTTTCATGTTTGGGCTCCAGCTCCTTTACCGTTTGGCGATCACATTAGTGCGCAGCATCCAGACCGGTTGCGTTTTCTCGTTGAAAAAGGTCATTATTGCCCAGATCGTCGATGCTTTAGGATGGAGAATCGACATCCCTCGCCGTTGCCGGATCGTCGACCCTTCGAAGGCTGCCGCAATCCGGGCGTACAAGTGGGAGGCAGTTTCTTCTAGTGTTAAATGCCTCACCCAGTTCTTGGCGATCGCGTCTTATTTGAGAGATGCGTTCTATCACTTCGATACGGACTATTTGGCATCGTTCCAAGAACCTAAGAAACACAAATTGATGGCAAAGGACGAGAAAGCAAAAGCGGCATTTGAAAAACTGAAGGACTCGCTCTCATCAACAGTGGAACATTCGGAAATTGATTTGGTGGGTGCACGAGGTTGGCATGCCGCCCCTGCTGGACATTGTGGGCTTTTGCGTGTTTCCATCGATGCTTCCCTTACGAGAGTTGCGTGCTTCGTGGTCCAGCTTCAACTCATCGCCGGAGTTTGGACGAGTCGACTTGTACTAGCAGCTTCAAAAAAATTCTCGAAGGACCAGAAACGGCGAATCGGTGCTCACTCGCTGCACGCCGAAGTTCTCGCATTGCTTTTCTGGGTGCGGATCGTCAGACCTAAGTTGCCTCAGGTCGCATACATACTTCATTTCGATAATAGTGTGTTGTCGTTAAGCCAACTCTGGTCTGTGTGCTCAAATGGGACCATTATGCGCTCGTTGCTGGCTGCAGTCACCGAGATCTTGTCAGGGCTTTCACAGGACGAATGCTATCTCGCAAACGTACTGCGGGACGCGAACATCGCCGACAAAGGGACTCACCAGGAACCGCTCAAAGAAGAAATACGACGCGAAAAATTCCAAGACCTTATTGATTTGGTGAAGCAGTTATATGGACATGGGAAAATCGCACCACAACCTGCAAAGACGGTCAAAGAAGAGGCGGTCTCGGCATTCCGGCGGTATTCTGTGTGCTCCGTGGCTCCGAATGCCACCCATACACCGGTTGATCATGGTTTGAAAGGTCTCCTTACGGCCTGCCAGCTTTGCTCAACACACACAATCCGTAAGTCGGTTTTGCAGCCTAATCTCGCAACCCGGCATCTGCTTTGCATCCGAGAGATTGGCCAATACTTACCGGCGCAAAGAGTCTCCGTGCAGATCGCGTTCGCCTCAACGATCACCGAAGTCACTTGCTCTCCTCCATTGACCGTCCTCTCAATTGAGGAAATCGAGCAAGGAGTCGAGTTTGTCGTGACCGCGTTGGGTAATCGACCCGTGTCGGTCACACCAAAAATCCTTGTGACAGACCTCACAACCGGGAAACGACTGCAACCGCGGTTCCTCGTATTTGTGCAGCTTGAGAATTACGACGCCCACGAAACCGCAGAGACACCATTCCCGACAGAAGATGTCTCGCTGGCGTCGTTCAGGCATTTGCAGCCCGAAGTGCAGCTGAACGTCCGCGAATTTCGGTCCAAGATTACACAAAATGCGACTGGCGAAGAGATAATCCAACGGATGAAAGAACGATTGGACAAAGCCCGCAACCGTCGGACCGCCGACTCCTTTAAGGAGTGGCACGATCGAACAGCCAAAATTTTATTGCAGAAATTCGAAAAGACGTTGCCTGTTTTTTTACGATTGATGGTGGTTAAAGTCTGCCTTGTGCTTGGAGAGGCCCTATGGGCAGAGGGACAAGAATTCCCCACCATCACGATTGCACGAGCATACCACCCCCCGAAGCCTCAATACACTTCGTGGGGCAAATTCCGGAAAATACAACTAGAAGGCATTCTTGGCCGCATCCTTCAGTTCCACTTACTGGAGATGCTCCTCGAGGGTTTGTTGACCGATCATGTCTCGTTCATACATGGAGTCCCGATCCACATTTCCGCCATGTTCCTAGCAGTCCGACAAGGAGATCCACTTGGGCGATTAATTTGCGAAGCAGTAGAACTAAATCGCGGCTTTATGCCAGCGGTGTTGCCGTTATTCTCGTGCGCCGATGTCTGGAGAGAAATGTTGCAGGGGCTGACGAAGGTCACAGCAAGTGGATATAACAAATTGAAAAATTCAGAGAGGACGTCGCAATGTTTGACAACGATAACACCACTTTCAGCACAAAACTTCGAAGAACGAAAGACGGCTGCACCGCGCGAAAAGCCTACCGTTCCCGTGACATTCCCGCTAAAAAAACCCTTGTCCTTGTACGTAGGTCGGGTTGGAACGGAAGGGCAGGACAGTATCGCATTGTCGATTCGTCCAAAATACCCTTTCCCACCGGAAGGGCGACGTGACCTGCGGTTTCGGGGGGTGTCGGACGAGAACAGCCCTTACAAACGATTCAAAAGAATTGTTTCATCGTTGTTCCCAACCGCACAACACCCGCCACGACCGACAGAATATGTTGTGTACGATATGGTCCAGGGAGCTGAAACACAAGCGCAGTGGGAAGCGCTTGCCAGCCGGAGAGGTGGATATAGAGTCTCGCTCATGCCTGCTGGGACCCGGTGTTTTGCGGGGTTCCCGTATGCGGGATTTGAATGTGCAAGTTGTACCTTGACACAAATCGATGGCAACGCCCATTACTACATTTGCGGGCGGACTATCGACGAAGAAGACATTCGACGAGGTGTCGGAGTGCCAGACGCGGGTCGACCACGCGAAACTGTTCCCCGACCGCCGCCAATACAGATCGGCGCCGCACCTGATGAGCCCGAACAACATGACCCACCACCTCAGGTCGAAACACCTGTGGTCGACTTACCGGCAGACACCCATACAACGACAACAGATCCAACAAGTGGACGTCGGAAGCGTGTTGCGGATATCGCGGCCACAATATGGCAAGATGCACCTGACCAATGTGGTGGCACCCATAACCACGACTCCGTTGAAGCGTGGGCATGGATAAAATTATATAAGACCGCGTTCCCAGAAACACGACTACAAACGGTGACGGCTGTACAGGTCCACGACCACCGGGACCAGCAAGAGGATTTCAGGCAAGACATTATCTATGCAGAGGTCCCTGATTCCTCCGTTCGCGTCGCGGTGCTAAAGGATGCGAAAGTGCTGTACTTTGGGTGTATTATTCCCGGATGTGTGAAAATCGTTGGCCGCGGTATCGAAACTCAGACACCGTGCATGGTTGCATTTTACCAACATAGACCCTCCTACACACTGACGCTTCCGGGAGATCTACTTCAGGCGATTACACAAGGCTCGCGAAAAGAACTTGCGCATCTGTTCGACATCGAAGATGCTCTTTCTCGCGGACTCACCGAAGAGAAATTAACGTCGGCATTGCGACGAGCGAGGCAAGCACGAAATGAAAAAACGAATGACAGATTGTTGCGACAACTTATTGCTGACGCGCGGCGGTTTGCGATTGATGGCGGATTAGTCTACGTTCATCGCGCGCGACGCGGATGGTTCCTTTGGCTTCCACGAACAGTCGTCCCACAATGCCTCGGAGCATCAGATGTCAGCGTCTTGCGACAGGTGCTTGATTTTGTACATACGTCCCGTTTCCACGAGGGACCACTTGGCTTGGCACTGTTACTCGGACAACGCCGATTATTTCATGACGATGTCCTCAAAGTCGCGAGGGAACTCGTCGAGTATTGCCTTGAGTGTTTGTACACGTCGTCGCACAAACCTGCACCGGGCGTGCCCCGCGGCGACCACACCACAGTTGGATTTCCAGGGACTACCTTGTTCATAGATTACATGACGCACTTGCCGCGAAGTTCCGCAGGAAACACGTGCATTTTCACAGCTGTCGACGCCGCGTCACCGGTGATGTGGGCCACAGCGCTCCCAGAGGCTACGGCCGAAGCCGCGGCTCAGGAGGTATTCAGAATTAACAAATACGCTGAATTTGGGGGATATACCGAAATCCGGTGCGACAACGGATCACATTTCTTACAAGAATTCGAAAAACACCTGCGTCGCCTCCACCTTTCTGAACTATCAATCGAACCTCCTCAAATCGCATACGGTGCCGCTTACCAACCCGAAGCGCAAGAAGTCGTCGAAGCACCACATGCGGAGGTTAACAAAGGTGTTCGCATTAACTTGTTTTCCGTCGATTGCTTTGTCCGGGCCGAAGAAGACGACGGATTTTCAGCATGGCAGTTCGATGAAGAACGAGCAGTAACAGATTTGCAAAACGATTCTTCATGGGACACACGACTGAACGCTGTCGTTCGCCACATCATTGACCGACCACGATTAACAGGAGATGCTAGTCACATTGTCGGCTACAGAGGTCGAGGACTCCGCACAGGATTGCACGAACCACACCTCATTTGCGAAACCGTTCCACAGGCAACAGCATCTGAGAAGGGGGCAGAATTTTCGTTGAATATTTCGTTGGCAACTGCGACAAGAGCGGCACATAGAGAAGCCTCCAACTTGAAGAAACGCAAAACCCGCATGGCCGAACCCCGCAATGACCTTTCTATGTGGTTAGGCCGCGGGCAGTTTATCGCACGACTACGTCCTGCACCCCGGAAATGGGAATCTAGATACATCAGACAAATTTTTGTCATCACGAGAGGTTGTGCGCGGTCAGCATATATTCAACGACTCGACGGTCGACCGTGCCGGGGCTTGAACCCCATTACAGCGTCACAATTGATTCCGTTGCGACTCACACTATCACGCGTCCGAGCGTACTTGCGCGGTTCGGGGTGTTCACAAGAAGAAACACAAAAACGCCTCTATGAACTCCAAAATCTCGGAGCAATATACGAATCGGAACTCGAGCTGATTGGCGAGCAGGTTACGTTATCGGACCATGTACGATTCGCAGAGATCGAATACAAACGTCACAACAATTTGCTGATCGCCGTCTGGAACATCGATGGGCTCAACAGAACACTCGAATCGTTCCCACGATGGAGACGATTGTATTTGCTGTTGCGCACGGCAGATATAATATTCTTACTCGAAACAAAAATCGCGACAAGAGACGAAGCCCGGTGGACCAACACGTTACGAGAGATCGTAAATGACGCTGCACCACATGACTGGCAGATCAAGTTTGCCAGCGCATTATTACGACCGGGGAACTTCGGGGTCGCAGCTCTTGCACGAGCTTCAGCAAAAGGAACGATAAAGACCGAGTTGCTGCAACCGACCGGAACCCATGATTTTTGCGCGTCAATGGAAGGGCGGATCATTAGCGTACAAACACCCCACGTTCTGGCAGTCGGTGTGTACTCCGTGAACAGCCGCCCTGGACTCAGACGGCTGGTGACCCGGAAAATCTTCGACAGGAACCTCGCGCAGTTTCTAAACGGATTACGCGATGATATCGGTCGAGAAACCCCGATTGTCGTGGCTGGCGACTTCAATGCACTACATAGTTTGAATCGAGAAGGAATCTCGGAAAATGCTCCCCGGGTAGATGAAGAAGGAGCTCTTATCCCGTCGCTCACGCAGGAAGAACATGCGTTGTTCAACGAAATGCTCGAAGAAACCAAATTCGAACGAATACCAATCACCGTTTCAGATAAAGCAAACACGTACACGTTTACGCCACCGCGAACGGACCCATCGATTGGATTTACATTGGACCACGTGTTAGCTTTCGGAAACGTGAAGCCAGGAAAGCCACTCACGCAGATATATCGTTTCATGCAGGACTCCCAATGGGAAACAAGCGAAACACCCAAATTTCCTGTTGGATTACTAGCGCCTCTCCATGGCGACCACGGTAGTCTAGTTGCCTCCATCGCAACAGATTAACCGCACCACCTTAGACTATGCCGAAGAGGCGTTGGTCGATTATATGTGAACTGGTAGACGACATACTCTAAGGTGGTGATTGGAAGGTGGTAGTCAAAGCTAGACAGGATCCAGATATCGGTCGAAAAGAAGAAAAGCAAATCAAAACACGAATCGAAGATCCGAACTAAAGACGTGCGAAGAAAGTCGACTTCAAACGTGGAAATTTCAATGCGTGCAATGATCGAAATCGTGATCGAAGTCGACCTTGAGTCTGAAACTTGCTGTTTGATGATGAAGTAGAAAGTTGAAGTTGTTGAACGAAAGGTTGTGTATGAAGTTGTTGAGCATTTCACTTGGAGAAACATAGATCGAAAGTAAAAGAGCCTCAACAAATCCTCACACAACCCAGCCAAACTTAGGATTGTAAATCACTTGGTAAGCCCGTCGGCCTAGGTGTATATCATATAAATTGTTGATTGATCTCCGATATTGAAACATAACATCCTTTGCAAGCATAGTTATATCCAAAACTAGAATTACATATAGTTGAACACCGTCCAACCATAAGCTAAGAACTAAACAAGATAGTTAGAACGTAACTAGTCCGTAGTGATCATTTGAAACATATCTTGTTTGTACTATTGTTGCTGACGCCTCCGCGCAGCTGTAAGTGTAACTGTTGACGCCTTCGCGCAACAAAGGGTTAGTCACTGACGCCTCCGCGCAGTGTTGTTAGTAGTAGTTCGAACCACGAAGAACAGTTACATAGTTGATCCCAGACCTTCGTCGGGACTTAAACACGACACACCAAAGTGACGTTTTGGAAAGACATAAACGAACCACAAAGACTTTGAGTTGTTTAGGTTAGGCCTCCGCCAACCCCTTTCCACACCGTGCGTTGCAAGTAGGTTAGACCTTCGTCAACCGAACAAACCAAAGTTGTAGTTGTTGAGTCCAAAGGAGTGGCTACAACGATAGTGCAGGTCCCAGAGACTCGGTGTTCTGTATCTAGCTTCCCGCCTTCCAAGATCCCGAGCAGAGTATCGCTCAGCCACTTTTACTTAACCACGTATGCCGTGGGCTCTATAGTTCTTCCGAATAGTGTTTCTACGATCTAGCGCAGAAAAACTTTCCTCCTCAACCCGATCCACATCAAGAACACGTTGAAGTCTGACGATGCTGCATCGTTTTGGTGCTTGGTGTTGTTGAGTCTTGGACCTCCGGTTCTTTCGAATAAAGGATCAGATGCAGCCCGATGATTTTTCAGCTTCCTCATGAGTAGTTATATTCTCCTGGCCTACAACATGAAGTTAGCTCCTCGAATGAGTGCAGACTGACACAGGGGTAGTTTATTAATGAAGAGATCAAAAAGAAGCAGAAGGTCATAGCGTTTTGCTTAGCGATTTTTCTTCACGATTTCTTTTGGGTTTAGATTTAACAAAATGTTGACTGGCATACGTCTGCCTAGCCAATGCAAACACAGGTTCAAACACTGCTGACATTTTTGAACCTTCCTTCTTTTTTCATTTGCTTAACATCTTGTCTTCGCGGTTTCTTTCGTGTTTATATTTAACAAAATGACTGGCAAAAGCTGTCTCTGTGTGTCTGTGAAATGTTTGCTTTCTCTGCGCCCACCACTGCTGGTGCGTCCTCAGAGGCAGACAGCTTTCTGCAAGCTCTTAGTTTTGATCATTTTGAAATCGATGGTGCAAAATAGGTAAGTAGCGTTTAGAATAGGAGGTTAATGAACTCCCACCATCGCCGGGCAGCTTCCTGGAGAACACGTGGGTCATACTTTTAGTATACCGCCCGCCATAACCCCCTTCGCAAAACTTGTAATTGTAATTGTAACTAGTTAAGGTAAACACAAACTCGAACACTGCTGAGAAAGGTGTCGCTAAAGCTCTACTTTCTGCTGATCCTGGTGCTTCGTCTTATCTCTGTTTTTAATCGTTGACTATATGTATATGGATTACCGGATTCAAAAACCTTCATGCGTACGTCCTCCCACTGCCTTGACCCAAAAACTATAGGATTGCGCGAAAGCTGTGCAGGCAGAGAAGTATTGGCGACACTGGAAGCACGTAGCGCGTTTCCACGAGATAAGTAACAAGTATACCCGTGCTCGCATTTCCTCTGATTTATTTCTGAGGAGAAGCACCTGATTGAATAATATACTTATTGAATGGAGAACCGAAAACAAAATGATAAAAATCAGAACCATACGGTCTAACTTCTGAAGAGTGTGGTGAATTTCACGAAGCGCCACAACTACCAGCACGCAGAAAAGCGGCCCGATCTCTAATAAACAAAAACCGCGATGACTAATCCACACGTTGGGCGATAGCGATAAGTATCTTTTCAGTCTTTCTACAGCTTTCTCTTTGTGTCTGTGAAGTGTTTGCTTTCTCTGCGCCCACCGCTGCTGGTGCGTCGAACTAATCGGAAAATTTGTAATTGTAATTGGGCGATAACGATAAGTATGAGCTCAGTTGATTTGATAGCACGCACACGCAGGCTCATTGACGTTCGAAGTCAATGAGGTCGACAACATGACTGAGTATACAGTAGCTGCTATCCTCGGTTTATCTTCGTTGACGGACGGCGTCAGCACAGGGGCAGTAGCGAAGAGCTTTGCAGACGCGTCAGCAGTGTGTAAGATACGCTGCTTCTCTTCAGAGCCTGCTCTTCAAAGAAAGCGCTAGAATTGTTACCTGAATTGACAAGGCAGTGAAACTCAGTGCTTAATGATTAGGTTGAGGGCGAGACCATATTCGAGCATAGCCATATCGTTGTAGAAGAAAGAAAGCTCCACACATGAACAAGATGAACAAGTAGCGCAAGAGCGGCAGGCCCAGTCAGCCTCTCGCGTGAGCGCGCAGGTTTTCAGCTTTATTGTACTAAGCAGGAGGAAGATTACTTGAGTCGTCTACTTACTCAGTCCGGTGAGAGAGCTTCAGGTAGAACGCTACTGAGATCTCTTTCCCCTTAAAGCGATAACCATACCAGACAGCCTGTGACTAGAAAGACGAAGCTTGAAGCGTCATCAGTCTGGGCAACCACTAATCAGCAGTGATCTTCTCGCCAACGCCTTGCCAGCATGATAGCTTGAAGATGCTTGGTTAGTCTAGATCAAACGTCATACCGTTCCGGAACTAGCGCAAGTCGGTTGCTCTTGCGGTACTAGTATAAGAACGGATTACCGTTCCCGAACTAGCGCAAGTCGGTTGCTCTTGCGGTACTAGAATAAGCATAGAGAGTAAGTGTCATCAACAAGTCCTCGTTTGTGCTGTTTGTCGGCAATTTCGTGCGACATTCCGAGCTGAAGGAACACATCGTGTATCCTACTCAGCAGAGTTGGAAGCCGGTAACAAGTGGTTGGTTCTCGTGAAAAATTCTGACTAAAGAACAATGTCGGAATTTCTGCGGCAGTACCTAAAGAAACAGCCAGACCGGGAGATCAAGTTCAAAACCAGTTTCCACAACACGGTGCTGGACGTTCTGAGATCAAGAGGCTACAGAGAAACGGACGCTGAGCTCGATTGGGATATCTATTGGTGCGACAAGGAGTGGATCCATGAACAGCTTGACTACGTCCATTTGCAGGTACTAAGACAACGACCAAGAAGAACGCTATTTAAATTATTTTGTGGCCATTCATCTTCGTAGGTTCAGGTTGTAAGCCTGTCTTCGTTGTATTAAAGGAAAGATATCGTCAATGCTTCATTTTCAAACAAGAATGGCGTCATTGATAAGTTCAAGAAGCTCTAAAAAAGAAATTAGAATACCTCTTGTTAGGCACATACCTCTTGTTAGGCACATTCATTCATTCGAGATCAAGTTGTATAACAAACTTTAATCTCAACCTCGCACTCTCTTCGCCACATCATCCACAGCCGCAGCAGCGCGTGAACCATTTCCGGAACCACTTTGAGCTGACACGGAAGGATCTTCTGATAAAGCACGTGAAGAGAGCGAAGAAAAATGCGGAGAAAATAAGGCCCTAGTATGCGAATCATTCGCATTTACTTAGAACAACTACTTATACTATGTGCTATGTTTATGTATGGATGCGAATCATTCGCATTTAGAAGGCAGTCTGCACTGAACTTTGTGCGAAACTCGCTTGCAAAGTACGCAGGTAGGTTTTGATTTATCGGAACTCGCTCACGATACAAAAAAAGCGGGATTAATTGTATTGTATTGCATGGGGATCCTATAATTCGCATTTACTTAGAACAACTACTTATACTATGTACTATCATGTATGGGGATCCTATAATTCGCATTTACTTAGAACAACTACTCATGTAAATGTATGGCTATGGGGACGATCCCTCCTCCTTGCTTCCGTGTACAAGGGAACCCTGTAACATATTCAAAAAATCCCCACGTGCCGCCCACAAGGATGGATATTCTTATTACAGAAGTAAGAGGTCGTGGTCCTACTCCTAGCAGCTTAAGCTTTAAAAAGAATGGGCAATGCTGCGGAAGCAGAAGCTTTCATGGGCATAACGCCTGTGACGTACTCACTGCCTCAAGAGTACTCTATGTTCGTTGAGGAGTTTAAGAAGAAATCGAATGGAAAACACTGGATCATGAAACCAGTGGGGAAGGCGCAGGGAAAGGTATAATTGATGTTGTGTGTACTTAAGTATAATTATCTTGTTGGCGTTTGCGCATTTTTTACCGATATAAGTACTAAAAGAGAAATTCGTAGAACTCAAAGAAGATTCAAGGAAGTCGTAGGTCCAATCCGAACCGACTAACATCATCGTAAGGACTAAAAGAATTTAGCATACGTTTACGTAATCCTATCCCATCTTCTTGTTTTTTTGTGAATTTTTTACCGATATACTGAAATGTAGCATGCAACAAGAACTTGTTGCTGTACCGTCAGAACTTAGGCTGTTGATGTTGTCGTGATCATTTGCAGACTGAAACCCTACGGTCGTCACGACAGAGGCGATATCAGGGGCACATACATGACATATTATACTAGAATAATTTATAGAACGGATCATGTAGGATGGACTTGGATGGATCGGATGGACCCCCCTAAGTAAGAACTACGCGCTGTTGTACAACAACGACGAACAGGGTATATTTCTCTTCGATTCGTTGAAGGCTATTTCAGATTGGAAACCGCAAGAACCTAGGTGGAGCAGAATTAAGGCTAGTATACCTATAACAATTTTGGACATCATCGCATCCTTGATGAAATGTATGGGCGAGGAGTATCCACCTAAGGGAATAATACTCTCCCATAGTACTTTTCAAGGATGCACTTGAAAGATGAATTACGGACAGCTCTAACAGAAAAGCAGACGGAGAGCATGAGTCCGATAGGAAAGAAGTAGAGCCCTATGTAGTTCAGAGGTATATCGCAAACCCATTGCTCATAGGAGGAAGGAAATTTGATTTGCGGCTCTACGTCTTAGTGACTAGCTGGAATCCGCTTGTGGTACTTGTTTTATGTCTTCTTAGTGACAAGCTGGAGTCCACTTGTGGCACACCTTAAAATTAAATATTCAGTCGTTGTATTCGATAAATTTAAATGTGCCAACTCTAGTAACATTAAGAACATAATCATTAGCACCAAGAACTACAAGAATTCCTTAAAAGAACAGGTCTACTTACAACCTACTTCTTGTTCCCATAATTACATCAACGCCGATGGTTCTGGTACTATTTGGTAACCTGAATTTGATCATAAGGGTTCTCTTCTTGTTTTCCCTTATGATCAAACTCAGGCGCTTTACCTCTAGGTGTAGTCTTCACTCTTTTCAAGCACTGTTCTCTCCGCTTCAAAGCTTACATCAACGCCTACAACATCTCTCTCTTCCTTTGAACAGGTGTACCTCTATCGTAGTGGCTTTGCGCGATTCAGTGGGTCGCGGTTCAGTATGAAGGCGTCGGACCTCGAGAATAATGCTATTCATCTGACCAACGTCGCTATCCAGAAGAATCAGGAAAACTATGACGAAAGAAGGGGAGGGAAGTGGGACTTGCAGCATCTGAAGAGCTATTTATACTTATGTTCAGGGGACCAAGTCTGAGCAACGAGCAACATGGAGGTCTTCGTAAGTTTAGTGGTTTAGACATCTGAAGAGCTATTTATACTCATGTTGAGGGGACCGAGACCAACATCTGAAGAGCTATCTATACTTATGTTTAGTGGTTTAGGCGTTGGCCTCCTGTTCACCTATCCATCAAACTACCGATCACATCTTCACGAAGTATGATGTTCTTCCTTAGTAGCTGAGGTCTCCATTGTATTTGTCGTCACAATGTCATCTGCAACTGGAACTGTGTCTTCATCTTGTCAACATGGATACGCTCCATTATACTATGGTCTACAACATCTTCTGCTCCAGTTGCTATTGTCAACATGGATACATCATCTTTAGCTAGTACAATACAACTTCCGCTCCATCCGCCGTTAGAGATGCTCCATACTAGGTCCACCATCTTTAACAATCACAGCCTACAGCCGGGAGAGCGTGAATCAGATGTTCTACGATATCCAGGAGTGCATATTGCGAAGCCTGTTTGCCGTCCAAAGTGCCATAATTAAGGCTCAACTTATTTCACTGGTCACGACCATTTAGATTTTTGGGGTCACTGAGTCGATCGAAGGAGGAGACCCGTGCAGAGAGAACAGGGGAAAACGAAGGGAAAAGAAAGGGAGAGGCGTGGGGGGCCCTTTTCTTTCAGAGTCAGTGAACACTGATTGCTCACCTTTAACATAATCTCAGACAAACACTGTTTCGAGCTCTACGGGTTTGATATCATCCTAGCCAGCGACTTGAAGCCATGGCTTTTGGAAGTGAATATTAAGGCTTAATTACTTATAGGAGAATACCACTACTCCACAGATATGTCGAGTTCCTACGGGAGAAGAGCAGTCCTAGTCGACAGATGCAGATGTCTTACTCCACAGATATGTTGGTGAGTTACTACAGGAAGCTCCAGGTTTAGACAGTGATTTTTGTGGGTTGTTCTGTCTTATGGTCTAGCTCCGACGAGTCTAAAAAGCGCAGTCCCAGTCTGACAGCCACAACACGAGAAGACTACGAGCTCAAGTTCGGCTTGCTGGATGACACGTTGACAGTCCTAGACCTGGAAAACTACTTTCGAGGACAGCTCGAGGATCAGGTATTAATATGTACTTGTTTAATTTCAAGATTCAGTACCCTGAGGAGCAGGAGCATTTAGTAATAAGTACAACTACCTGAGATAATCATTATCAAGAAATGAATTAGTAACTAACTAATGAAAGCGCCTACAATCTAAACAATTCATCACCCTCCTCATTATCGAATAATAATGAACAGGTACAACAGGAACAGTTTACAATAATTGTGAAGAAAGCGCTACTTCTTGGTTGTTCATTGCCTTTCTATTGCAACCAAATCGGTTCTATCGCTGAAAAAAAAAATAGTACCATCTTAATAAATAAGATGTATGTACCCCTAGAATGGGTTTACTACTACTACTACTAACTACAGGTCGGCGGCTTCGACCTGATTTACAAGGCTGGCACGAAAATAGAACCTCCGGCGCAGGCGATGTACAAAACGTATTTGGGATCCCATAACAATCGTCGTGAGCAATTAAAGCGTCTCGCGCGCGCCGTAGCCGCAAGGCAGGAGAGCAGTATTGCGGGAGCATGAGAATAGCAGCACGCTGCGTTTCTTCAAAAATCAAAATTGCTGTGATCAAATTTAGTGAATTTTTGTGTTCATGATCTGCTGCCTCCGACAACTCGACATGCGCGAACGCGTAATCGAGATCGGGAAAAAGGATGACGCTGGGCGCGGTAATTGTGATATTCCTCTCTGTAGTTGCTTCTGTCTAAGTCTAACTGAATAGAGAAAGTTCCTGTTGTCTGAATAGAATAAACCAAACTCAGTAAAGCACCTATTGTCTACGTCTGATTTTGCACAGATACTGCAACCTGTTGTCTAAGTCTGATTTTGCACAGATACAACAAACTCTTGTCTGATTCCCTGTTATCTGATTCTGACCACGACTCTTGTTGAAGATGTTGTCTGTTTCTGAAATTAGCCGTGTTACGATGCGCATTATGAACCTGCACGATGCGCATCATGAGAAAGTCGAGAGCGTTGATGTACTATTGGGACATCGACATGGAGTGTCTTCGTGTTCACGACGGTTTCTACATCAACCGCTTGAGCTAGACGTAGATATGAGAGAAATATATCAAACTCCATTGCGAGTGAGCGAAGACGATCAACTAGGAGCGAAGATGATCAACTGTTCCTGGTTCCTCTGTGACGTGCTGAATGTCTGAATATCTTGAAAAAGTAAAAGGATACATCAAGAATCTGGAGAGCGTAAGGAGAGCAGGCTTCTGTTTCCTCACCGGCATGATGTTGGAGAGAACGAGATATTCTACATTTTTGACCTGATGAAAGTCAACTCTTGATTTTTGATTTTGATCCACGCCAATTTTCGATCTTTCAATGTCCTACATTTCCCTTTTATTTCAACATCTAGATATAAAGGCGCTTTCCCCCTTTTGTTGACTTTACCCCACCCCAAGATTATATATTGATGAAAATTTGATGACGACATAATTGATGATTTCATAGTAGATCTCCCTATCCTATATTTAACCGCAATGATAACATTTTTACTCTCGTCCCACTCGTACTCCTATTCCTTGTAACCTTTTTTCTCTTCATCTACTCTTCTTTCTACTTGTTATTTTGATCACGAACACAAAAATGCCGAAGACCAACTTTGCTTCTCGTGAGGACGAGTCCTTGCATGGGAACTTTGTGCGGTCGACCAAGGACCTGGACAGCGTGCTCAAGGACGTTGAGGTGGACACGGATCCACCAGTTGGGTCCTCCTTTTGGGTTGTGGCGCCATCGTTGAAGTGTCAACGCGATCTTTCGACGTTGAGCAGACTCACCGGAAGCGATTTGATACAGAATCAGGTACAAACAATACTTTCAGGAGCGTGAAGATGATGTAGCAAACTACTCTGACAACTTTTTTCTGCTGAGGTAGATGAAACTGAAGGTTTCAGCAATTTCATTATCTCAACTGAATAGGATTGGGAACAGGTACGGGGGAGGGAGGCTGTCACTCACTTTTAACAAACTCTATAAAAATCTTCAATGCCAGGAGTCTATGACCTTATAGCCCTATCTTCTTCAATGTCTTCTATGACCTTATAGCTCTATCTTCTTCAATGCCAGTCTATAACCTTATAGCCCTATCTTCAATGTCTAAGTCTATGACCTCACATGCAAGATCAGAATTAAATTGCAGGTGGTCTACTGCGCTGGCGCTTGTGTCTGGTTGGATCCACCACTGCAGGGAACGTGTCGGATGCCCATCTGGAAAAAGCCGGTCGCAGGCATGCCTCCGAAGCAGCGCGCAAAGGAGACTGTGCATTGGGTTACCTATTACAATTAAGACTTCCGCAACAAGTCAGCTCCCATTATTTTGAGAAGCAGCATCTTGGACCACCTCCCGTGTAAGGGGGAATAAACGGATCCAAGATGACTTGTTTCTTCACGATGGAATACTATTTTGTGTGAACAATCAATCCAAAGTGACTTTCAAGTACTTAACCATGTAGCAAGGGGTCTAGCGCGGATAGTTACTATTGTTTCAATAACACGGATAAGTAGAATACTATGTGAAAAATCCAAGATGCCTTTCAAGTGACCATGTACGGGGTCTAACGCGGATAGTTACTATTTTTATTTCACAATAACACGGATAAGAATACTATTGTTCCGTGTAAAACAATCCAAAGTGACTCTGACTTTCTTCACGATGGAATGATATCTGTGTGAGAGCTCTAATAGAATGCAGAAGAGAAGGACAAGATGAAGAAATACCAACTGGTCCCAGAGGGGGATGAGCTGCTGTACTTCCGTGCGTGGCTTGCGCACCGATACGGAAAGATGATGCGAGGTGCTGACGGCGCGTGCGATACCAGCTGGTGGTACAAGTTTTACATGAAGCTCGATGACGACAAGAGTAATTCGGTGTCCATGGAGGAATTTCAGACGGGGCTCTCCCGATTGGGCTACCCCGACTACTTCCGCACCCCTTTGAACCAAGAACGACGCGCAAATTTGCTCACTTTGTTGGATACGGATAAAAGCGGGGACCTCTCTTTCGAGGAATTTGGAGTGGTACTCGGCATTTCGCCAGCGGAAATTTCGGCAAAGGTACTTACTCTTACTACTTCTATTTAGAATTGTTATGATGGACAAGCAATGTCAGGATCTTCTTTTTAATCTTCCCTGACCAGGATCAGTCTTGTTCCTAGGAATTACACATGCATACCTCAGGCGGTAGATCTGTGCCACTTTGGAAACATACTTTCCTGCATGATTTTTTTGTAATCATTTGGGTTCCACGTTTCCTACAACAATGAACAATTCTGGGCTAACTCACAGATTGACTTCGCCTGTAGTCAAGATACTGCCTTTCTGCTCATGACAATTTCTTATCTCATCAACGTAGCAGCATTTTTGAGGTCAGTTCAGGATCAAGATCAAGATCATCTGAAAGTCCGGAAACATACTTTCCTGCATGGCTCACCTAGTAGTCTTACGGGTTCCACGTTTCCTACAACAATGAACAATTCTGGGCTTACTCACAGACTGACTTCGGCTGTGGTCATCCTGCCTTGATGCTCATGACAATCCTGTTGTAGATACTTGGTCCAGCATTTCCTCGAACATCAGTAAAATGTTCTCCAAGCTCATGTTTCAAAATAGTTGTACTATCATTTTGATCATCCCTCTCCTGTAATATCTTCCAAGGCACGACTAGGACTAGGGTCGTCAATCAAGACAGAGTACAAGGACCACGTCTTGTATCTTGTTCATGATCACCATCAACTACGTTCGGCATGATCACCATCAACTACGTTCGGCATGATCATCTTCATGATCACCATCAACATCAAAATTATTGATGATCTTCCCCTCATCTACATCTTCTATAGGTTCAAGAGTACAGGGACGACCGAAAGGAAGAAGAGTTTTACAAGAGGATCATGAAGGTGACCTTCACTGACGAGGAATGCTATGTGATGGGCCCGGACGGGCGCAAGCGGTACAGCATGCGGCAAGCTTACAACAACCTCCTCCGCAACCGAGACAACGCGTCTCGCAAGAAAACCAATACGGAGTCTCAGCGCAACAGCGACAAGATCTACCTGAACAAGTGGGTGCTGCGGAGTGCGGACAACTTCGGGTCGTGGATCTCGCAGTCCCAACAGGACGGCTTCGACGACAAGGACTTGTGGGCTAAGCACGATAAGGTTTGGTGCTGTCGTTTGTCCGCGGCGGGCGCGAACAAGAAGATCCCCAAGGCCTTGCGAGATGGCTTTGGCGAGAAGGGCAAATTCAACAACGACAAAGCACTGGAGGAACAGCAGATTCGTGACGCGCAATTGGCGGAAAAGCGTGTCCCGTTGGATGTCGAATTGAACAACTTGCAACAGCATTTGAAGGAGATATTTGGTGACATCACGAGCCCAGCAGTGCGTGCCCAAATCTTTTCTGCTTTGGATGCGAACGGGGATGGAACCGTGACCGCGCAAGAGTTCATGCAAGCCATGGCGGGAAATATCCATTACCCACCGGGGCCGTCGACCGCCAGTGCAATAAGGAGAAGGAAGAGAATTTTCTACCATTTGGACATGGACTGCAGCGGAGAACTGGACTCGGAGGAAATCACAGCTGCCTTGTTGGGAGAGAAAGAAGTTCCGGTTTACAGCGCCACACTCGCGAAAACGGGTTTCTCCCGACTCATCAACAAGAAGGCAATGCGCGATGGGACTGTGTAAAAGTAAAGCTTCGGTCGTGGAGGTTGTGCCCGTGCAGAAGTTCGCTCTGAGATGAACTAGATCATGCAGAAAAATTTACTTTCTATTGCGGAAGGAGAAGCACAAGCATGATGAGAACACAGCCTGAGCACCACACAGCATGATGAGTAGAACACAGCCTGAGCACCGAAAGAAAGGGAGAGTGAACGAGAGCTGCTATGGAACGACCTCTCAAATCGGATTTGCTCTCTACATTCGTTGAAAATTTTCTAAGTAGAATTAATGATCACGGTGAGCACCTGTTACGTAGAGGGGGAGTTTGAAATAGGTGACTCATCCATAGATATTTGGGGTTAATAGAAATCGAAACACTATAATGAAGTAGTAATGGATTGAAAACACATCTACCTCATGGTACACTACTCCAAGAACATCATAAAAAAGGAATCAGAACATATCAACAAAGACATCAAGGACACTGTCAAGCACAACTAACAGATATTGAAGTAGTAACATTGGAAGTATTTCGTATTCGCAAGGAAATATTTGGTTTTTTTAGGATTGTCTTCATTCAACAAAATCGTCGAGAACAAGGAAAAATAAACCACAACAACAGGAAATGTCTAGAGAATTATCGTCAAGGATTTGCATAGATTTAGATCAACATCTGAGATTTAACATAATGATGCTAGTACAAGCGGTACTAGAACTAGTGAGCGACGTGCCTTGCATGTAAGAAACGCAGCGTCGTGCTAAGATGAATCGGAGCGAGATTCACCTCTGTACGTCGGAAGCACGAGCGAAGACACAAGCGCCATGGGCATGGTCGCAAAGAAAACAGCGCAAGAACTATTTCGAGTATGCCTATGGCCTCTACCTTCGTTCATGAAAAACCTGCGCACACATGTACTGCTTTATTTGGGAAGGGAACAAGATTGGATATTGAGTCAACGTCGTCTGTTTGTTACTACTAGAGAAATCAAAAAATTAGATCCTCTTACACCTGATTGTGGTTCTTCAGCAGCTGCAGCGTGGTCGGCATCGGCTGCTTTTGTTGTAAGGTCAGAGGCGTCATACTTGTGTTCAACCAAGAAGCAGTTAGTTGCTGGTTGAATCTAGTACTGCTGAGGTTTTTTCTATAGAACGAGAGAGAGTAGGTGCGAGAAACGGCCGCAAGTGCAAGTTGAGTCTTATCAAAGAAGTAGCTATTCCTATTGCAACGCTAGGAGTTTCAAACGAGCAGCAGCTGCGAGTGATCAACAAAAGTAGGTCAGTTGTTCGATACCATGTATCAAAAACCCGAGAAAAAGCCAATTAACCAAATCCGACAAACTTTGCAGGTTTTGAACATAACCAAACTTACGCTTATTTGATGTCATATAATGACTCTTGTTGATTGTGACTCCGTCGTCTAGCATATTAAAAGTTCTTGATCCACCAGGCTCAGCCTATGTGTGTGCCTCCAGCTTCTACAATCTATAAGAAAGAATATCCAAAGTACTAAGTGAGTCTAAGTGACGTTCGCCCGAGGATACAGGTCAAACTGTGGACGGCGAGCCAACTCCTAATCTATCGATCTGCAGCGAGCCAACTCCTAATCCTAATCCTAATCCTAACGACGTAGAACTGCGGCCCCTCCAAAAAAAATTCCGAAAAACAGATGACGGTTTCCTTCTTTTTGGAACATTTCTTTGGTAGTTGTAGTTTCAGTAGTGGAGATCCAACACCTGTGAAGATAGTTGATGGAAATCATTATATAGGTGGTGCTGAGCGAGCTGGTGCTGGAGAATATCTTCAGCAAGATAATCATTATATAGGTGGTGCTGAGCAAGCTGGTGCTGGAGAATATCAGCAAGGTAATTTAGTAGGTACTACTACTTATAGCACGAGAACGGCAACAGCGAACGACTTTGCTTATGCCAACAGCCCTTTTGTTCCTGCTCTTCCGATAGACCCCAATTGTCCGTCAGCAAATAAGTTACGAGAAAAACAAATTGCTGAGGGCAGACTTCAGCTGCCGTATTTTTTTCCCTACCTTGGTAAGGTGCTCGTCGATTTTTTGCTCGTGGTACTGATCGTACTTTTTGTTTTGGCACTAGTGTTTTTCTCTTTTGTATCTTGCCTAGGGCAGACTTCAGCTGCCGTATTTTTTTCCCTACCTTGGTAAGGTGCTCGTCGATTTTTTGCTCGTGGTACTGATCGTACTTTTTGTTTTGGCACTAGTGTTTTTCTCTTTTGTATCTTGCCTAGGGCAGACTTCAGCTGCCGTATTTTTTTCCCTAGCTTGGTAAGGTGCTCGTCGATTTTTTGCTCGTGGTACTGATCGTACTTTTTGTTTTGGCACTAGTGTTTTTCTCTTTTGTATCTTGCCTTCCTGGGTTTAGAGGTCCAACACATTAACACATGGATCAGAAAAATCTTCTGAAAATATTTTTTAATTGAGAGGATTTTGATACATACATACATCATACGGAGAAAACATCTAGTACATATAATCTTAATTACCCCTTCTAGAGTGGGTAACCTATTACTACTGCTACATATTGCACATCAAATGTCGGGAGAAGAGCCAGCACCGATTGCGGAGCCTCTGCCAGATCCGCCTAAGGCAGAGGGCGTCGGCGCGAGAGTCAGCAACATGGTCTCATATCTGAGCGAGAAGGGAACAGAGATCATCGACAAAACCAAGGAAAAAACAAAAGAGGGATACGCGAAAGCTATGGAGAATGAACGGTAAATAGTAGTAGTTTTAGCACTGACCAGTAGAGATAGTAGTTTTAGTAAAAATGACCAGAGATGATGTACGGTCTTCTGCGCCTCCAGTATGTAATAAATTTGTCTAGTTGTTTAGGAGATGGTATATGATTGTTTAAACGGGCGGTGGCATATAGTCCTCCTATGGAAAAAAAAAGAGTTCTAGCAAGAGAAGGGCAGCCGAAGTCGCCAACTGAATGAATGAGTGACCCGCATGCAAGTTCGATTAGTTTTGGCTGTAGTACAAGTGGAATTGCGAAAACAATCGCTCTACTCTTTGACTTGACCATGATTTTAATCCTTTTTTACATTCACTTTTTATCTCCAGGGTTGCCGCTCTCGCAGAGAAAACGCAAACACTTGCAGCGCAGGCGACTGAGAAAGCAAAGGGGAAATATGCGGAGGCCATGGAATTAGAAAGGGTGAAACTGGCACTCGAGAAGGGACAGGAATACAAGGAGAAAATCGGAGAAAGAGCAGCTGAATATTATGAAAAGAGGAGGAAAGACAGTTGCCCTTTTCTCTTTTACATCTTCCTCTGGTCTGTCTTTTTTCTAGTTAGGTCGGCACCGCCACAATTATAAGAATGTTCTATAATGATCATAAAAACTACAAGCAACATCTTAAAATACTTACTTCTAGTACGTCGTCAACATCGTGTTTTTCTTCTAAGCCACCAAGGAGAAAATCGGAGAAAAAACGAGCGAGTTGAAATCGAAGCTGGAGGAGAAGACGTCTGAGTACCGCGATAAAGCGAAGGAAGCCAAAGAGAAGACCGCGGAGAAAACCAAAGCTCTCTGGAAGCGGGGAAAGGGCAAGATCGTCAAAGTCAGGAATGAAATGGGACTGGCGTGGGGCAAAACCGCACAGGAAATCCTACTCCAGAAAGAAGAAGCAGCGAAAAAGTGGACGGATATCAAGGTACAATAGTCAGGATGTGGTGACCGTGACCACTCAGTTCTTACTCAGGAAAAAGAAAAAGAACGTTCTTTCTATCTACAGAAATCACATCAGGAAGTGCAAAGTGAAGTAGAAAGTAGAAACAGCTCTAGAATACCCTCTAGAATAGGCACAATCATCATTCTTGGCACTTCCAACTCGACGATTCGACGTAACGTAATGTCGGTAACATCAACATATCATGAAACGAAACCAAACTTCCGGTAGACCCGAAATACTACAAAAGAGGTGCCATGATATGACATGACATGACATGACATGGCATGACATGACATGACATGACATGACATGACATGACAACACCACGGACCTCAACCTCTTCTACTCCTCCAGATCCGTGGTGCTGAGGATATCGTGGTAAGTGCAAGGTCCGAGTTCACGACCGCCTACCTTGTGGAGAAGGGGACTTTGATGCGATGGAGCTTCAGGGTGAAGGACTTCGATATTGGATTTGGCGTCAGAGTACGAGTTATGAAGGATGGTGGCTCAGTGGAGGAGGATGTCTTGCCAGTCGAGCGCTATGACAATGTTGATACCATCGAAGGAAGCTGGGTGGCAGATGAAGATAGTACAACTTTTAACTTTTAGACCCTTTTAGACTAGTACTTACAACTTTTACTTTTATAATAGTACAACTTTTAGACCCTTTTATAGATACTACTCGTCTTATATAGTAGTACTTTTAGACTACTCTTTTATTAGATTTTGACCTCATGTTAGGTAAATGAATGAATGAATGACCCTTTTAGACTTACTTTTAGACTACTCTTTTATTAGACTGATTTACATTTTTCCTTTTTACTGGTGGCAGATGAAGATAGTACTTACAACTTTTACTTTTAGACTACTCTTTTATTAGACTGATTTACATTTTTCCTTTTTAAGTACTTTTTTTAGCCAAGAACATTCTCTGCAAGGTCAACTATTATTCATACACCTTTGTGGTCTTATCTGATATAGAAGGTACAGGGTGGCTGAGCGGCCTCTTAAATGTTACAGACAAGACGTGACAAGAGGGATCATGACACGACATGACTAGTACAAATACGACAACGTTTTTTGAGATGTTGGAATTGGAAACATCCTCCTAGTAAGTAACGCTGGTATAATGTTGTGTGTCAAGGGCACCTTGTTTTTCTCCCATCACTATTGAAACGATCCCTATTCTCCATACAAGAATCTATTCGAATTTCAGGAACGATGGTCCTGGTATTCGACAACACGTATAGTAAGCTGAGATCGAAGTCGGTGGCGTTTCTAGTGGGAACAGAGCCAGCTCCAGCTGACGACGACGACGAGGAAAGCGCAAGTCCAGCTCAGTCGCCTGCTGATGAGTCATAAACATAAGCACCAGAATATCGCATGAAGAAAATCATGAAGAATAGTCATCAGTAATGTGGTTTTCTTTGATGTGAAATCGACCAGCATAGTAGTTGTAGAGCTTGTCGTGTGACGCTCTACTCGGGTCACAACGGAACCAGGCAGTTACTTGTAATTGCTACGTGGTTCGAATGAATGAATAAAAGAATAAAAAACATAGTAGTTGGGAAGTGGTATCTGTAGTTGTTAGTACTCGTCTAAATACAATTAATCTTCAAGAACACTAAAGAATGGCGGGTTCCTAGATGAACAAAGAAGAACACTTGGTAGAACTAGTTTTGGACCTCCTTGAAGTCTTCAAGTTGGAGATGTAGAAATAATATCCGTTTTTGACATTCTCGCTTGTGACGAAAAAGTAGTTGACATATAGTTTAACTGCCACATTGATGGGGTGATACCTGCAAGACTGCCTGTCGTAAGCTCGTTTTTTTTCGTAGCGACACGGTGCTGCGGGTGAGAATCACAGAACCAGATCTTTGTTGCTTATCACTAACGCGTGTTTGGTAAAATAATTTCTTTGATGCGGAGCAGGTAGGCATTTTTACGTATAATTGAAAGCTAACTGATGGATAAGAGATTAAGGTCAGCTTTTATCCATCTTTCTCGGTATCTCGGTACCCGTTTCCCTTGTATTCTCATGAAATACAAGGTAAAAGGGGCCAAGATGATGGGCGCCGAGATGCAATCTAGCAGAGAGACTCTCAAGAGAACTGGGCTATTAACGCACCACTCCTAATCCTAAAAACCTCTAAAAAGACCATGAAAAACTCAGGATTCTCTTGGAGATACAACAGGAAGCAACATACCGTCGGAAACCAAAAACGTCATGGAGATGGTGAAGATTGGCGACGGTCTCTCTCTCCTTTCAAACTGTGTGTGAAAATCGAAATATCGTGCGCGACCTTGGTAGAGTATTAGAGAGAAAATGACGAGAATTGGTTTTGGTGCACGGAAAATTTAAAGTCCCTGATTGGACATCACAATGAGAGAGAAAGAGCCTGAACAAAGCTATTTTAATGTAAATCGCCTGCTGAGGAGAGAATCGGTCGAAGCTGAGAGTTGAGAGTTCGCCCAAGAAAAGCGTGAATAACTGCTACAGCACTACATCAGACACATCATCAATTACCTGTCAGAAATACAATTAAAAGGACATCATGGACCCGCCTCGATTTTCGATGCAGATGCAGCCGCATGAGGCTCACAGGTGCGTAGTATCGAGGATCATGCAGTGACCACGACGGGATAAAATGCTAATCCCAACGAGGCAACGTGGAAATGGGAAAGCCGACGCCTCTGAGAAGGAGGCGGTCGCGGAAGATGCCTCCTCGAAGAAATGGGGAGCATCTTGCGCTCCAAGATGTTCTTCGCACCCTCCACCGCTGGTGTCAGGAGGACAACTGCTGCTGCATCTAGGATGGCTCTCGTGCTCGTCGTCCGCCCGGTCAAGAATAAACCGATGCAGGAGGCGGCCTCTCTCGAAATCAGCAAGGAGAAAAGCTGCGGCTTCTGCAACGACCTTGTTGGCACTCCTGGTTAGCAGAACTACCCTTTTTTTCGATGCGGGTCGTGGAAACGTGGTGCAGGGCGAGACTCCCACAGAGGAATTGTCGACAATGGTCGCTGAGTCGGCAATCAAAGACCCAGAAGCGTTTCTCGATGACGCTGAACGAGAAACGGCGCTCATCCTCGACTCCCTCGCTTTTAAGGTAGCGAACTTCTAGAACAGCCCTGCGATATAATACAAATACAGTTGCAACAAAAAGATGAAAAGCCAAAGCGTGAGAAGAATCAACGTCGTCTATGACCTCTTAGTCCTTTCTTGAGTTTCTCAAAACCTCTTACAGGTTCGTCCGCACATGCCCGCCGACGATGTTGATGACGATGTAGTTGATGACGATGGAGAAGAAGTTGGTATGTTGGACACTGAGGAGCAGGGATCCTCGTTCATTCAACAACAGCAAACTCAAGTGTCAGCCGAACGGACAGCTCCAGCAGTGAGCCAAGAAGTAATGGTGGAAAACTATCACAACGACCTGATGCATCTCGCGCGCCACTTCAGAGCACGATGTCTGCAGTGCCAAGCACGAGTGAAGATCTTGGCTGAAATCAAGCGGGTCCCGGATGCGAAATATTGTTATGTTGCTGAGAGTAGGTCAACATTTTTTTCTTCTTGTCGGATCCATCTTCTTCATTTTTAGAAGTACTTTTTATCATCAACATCTACTTCCGTTTTGTTAAACTACAACTGAGAGCTCCTCGAGCTTCACCAGGAGAAGCTAACGTCTTCTACAAAGCAACTTTTCACGACTTCTTTATGAACTCATCTTGCGGGCCGCCGCTCTTCCTCTAATATCCGATTGACCGCATGGATCGAGCTGGGAGGCTTTGCATCGACCTTTACACGAACATTCTCGTGTACCGTGCCTCAGCTGCTGCGGGAGTTGATATTGTATGGTGCACACACCCTTCTTCATTTTTACAGATCCGCAAGAAGATCGAAGTTTGAATTGTTGATATGCTAGAATAGCGTAGGTGTTCGGCGTAGCCAATGTAGGAGCGTTAAATCGGTGCTGCCTGTCATCCAATCATCCACGCCAATACTCCGGCTTCTGGGGGCTGCGCATCCTACACGCAGTGCATTCGGGGCGCCGAGTGTAGTAATCCATCTTCTGTATTCCGTCATCTTTCAAAGTCCCACCCTGCCCTCCTCTCCCTTCCATTTTCCCATCCTTTCTCAAATCCGCAAGAAGATCGAAGTCGGGTTTGAAGTTGACTATCCTCTCCACACGTTCCTGCTTCTCTAAGAAACCCATCTTGATTTCGTGTCCTCTTCTAGTATGTACACCACAGCACTTCGATCTTGTTCTTGCGGATTTTGAAGAGAATTCTTGCCGATTTTGAAAGAAATATCTCCACACGTAGTTCCTGCTTCTCTAAGAAACCTGTCAGTCGGGGCCCCACCTGCAACTGTCCCGTTGCTGGAGCTTGCAGGTGCGAAGATCAGAATGCAACAAACAAGTTCCTCATCTTTAGCTGAGCTCGCTTCTTCTAGTGGTGAGGATGGCCGCGGAATGGTCGAAGAGGGAGTTGCAGTTATGGCAAGCATGCGCATATATAGACAAACAACATAATTATATTCCGGTAGAAAACTACTTTTGCCTGTAAGGCTGAAGATTACTGACAAGAAATAGTCTACAAGTTCGTTACCTACAAGTTCGTTTTCCATCATTGTCTCTTTCCATCTGCATCATCTACATCTTCTCGCCTGCATCATCTTCTCGACGCCTCGACAACTCCCAAGTACGAGCTATAAGAGGTGCTTGCAACTAATTAAGTCTGACCTCAACCTCGTGCTAGGTAAATGAATGAATGAATGAATGAATGAGTCCTCATTTCCGTCGTCTCTCCTCGACAACTCCTAAGTACTTTCTCCTCCTCACTTTACTTCTTTCTCTAATATCTTGGATATGTTCGCTTCCCCGGCTGCCACCGTTGCTGCTGCCACGTTTCAAGAGGGATTTCGGGAAGCCATCGTGAAGATATTGACCGACTCGTCATTGGGGAAGTCCAAGTATGCCCCATTCACGACCAAAATGATAAAGATCAATCACGCCTACGCTCAGACGGTACAACTACTTAAGAAGTACTTCTACTTCTGTACAACTAAGAAGTACTTTTTTTTAATTATATGAGTGATGTAGTAGGTCTACTTCTGTACAACTAAGAAGTACTATTTATAATTATTATATGAGTGATGTAGTAGGTTGAGGTCGTGTAGGTGACCGTCGACGTCGCATTTACTTCTTTCCACGTGTACTTTTCACTTCATTTTTTCATAATTTTTGGCTCGACGAATTCGTTCCTGTAACAGGACACTTTATTTTGTTGCGATTCGGAAACTTCAGGCATCTTCGTACTCGTCTTCTTTTATCGAGGGTGGTGGCTCGAAGACGAAGCAGGACACTGCAAGTGACGCCATTAAGGACAGCACTTACTTCAGACATCAAAGATGCATGCACATGCAATCTCAAACTAAATTTCTTCATCTTGATCTTCGCAGTCCTTGCCTCTTTGCTTTCTGTTGCCAGATTGATAGACAAATGCAAGGGGACAAAGGACCATGCTCCTGACCCACCAATTGCAATTATAAGATTAGACTTAATACTCGTGCTCGTCCATAGATTCTATGCTTACTTTGCTGGAAAGTCCTAGGTTGTTGACCCAGCTACTATGTATTTAAGATTACCAGCAACTATGTATTTCAAAGGACTTCTACAGCTCTAATTCACCCACCACCATTTGGTATGCGAATTTCGAATATGATGTCCTCTACACGGTCCCGCAATCTATCCAGCAATCCGGGAAGCCAATCATGTCCGCGGAAGACTTGGACCAGACAAGTCTGACGGAGGTCTCAGCTTTGCTGAAAGCCAATTCTACAGCATTCACTGGAGGTGATAGTTTATGGCATCATGTTGATGAAGATGTTGATTGCATGTTGATTGCGTGTTGTGGTCAATCAATATCAAAATTTGCTGGGTAACTTCATTTCCTGGATAAGAAAAAGAAGTTTTCTTTTATTACTTTGTTGTACTTAGTTCTTGTACTAGCATTCGAAGAAAAGACTGGAAGCTATAACTGCTTTGTGGTCAATCAATAATTTTTGATTTTCCTTCTTCCCGATGGCCGATTGCGACATAATATTCGTAGCTACCTCCACTTGTTCGTAGCTAGAAGTCTAGCTAGAAGTCCACTTGTTTTACCTCTTCCCGATGGCCGATTGCGACATAATATTCGTGGTAGCTACCTCCACTTGTTCGTAGCTAGAAGTCTTCATTCCCCGGATCGTCCAAGAGCGCATTTTCAAGGAGTTTTACGAGCGCTTTGGCCACTGCGGGTTTTGACACTACGAAGTTGACGGTTCAGGCGGTCGAGGTGTTCGAGGCTCAAAATTCAACTACAACCACATCTACCACCACCTCCACAGCCACTGCAACGACGACCACAGTAACCACGACCACAGTAACCACGTCCACGGTGACAACGTCCACGGTGACATCGACTACGACCACTACCACGTCTTCTACCGCTACTTCGAGTACTACTAGTACAACGACGTCAACGACCACGACAGTTGCCCCAACCACGGTTAAGGCTTTGACTAATTCATCTTCTCTGTCTGTCTTGTGGCATGCTCGAGAGTACATCTTCTCTGTCTGTCATGCTCTCGTGCTGTACTCTTCAAGATGTTCTTAGAGTACATCTTCTCTGTCTGTCATGCTCTCGTGCAGTACTCTTCAAGGTGTTCTTGTTGAGAGATGAATTGCGGAGAGCTCGACCACAACTGCAGCCCCTGCAGCAGCCCCTGCAGCGACGACCACAACTGCAGCAGCCCCTGCAGCGACGACCACAACTGCAGCACCTGCAGCAGCCCCTGCAGCGACGACCACAACTGCAGCACCTGCAGCAGCTGTCCCTGCAGCGACGACCACAACTGCAGCAGCTGCATCGATGTTGGTCTCTCATCCTGACCAACGTCTACATGGCTCGGACAAAACTAGCAAGACTAAGACGTATTCCTCGTCTCGCAAGACTAAGGCGTTTTTCAAAGGTGAAAAGGAGGATGACGTGGAGACCCTGGCGGAGAGATTGTTACGGCGATTTCACAGAGTCAAGCAGAAACACGGTGGTCAAGCAGAAACACAGAGTAAACATCAAGCGCGTGGACGATCACGCATGCGGAGAGGTCGTGGAACAAGTACAAATGTCAAGGCACGACAAGAAGAAGTAGACAACGAAAAATACACATCTGATGTAGTTGTAGATGACTCTACTTCTTTGGTTGTTGAATCTCCACGATCATCTGGTGAAGAGCAAGAGGTTGGAAAGATAGAAGTAGCACATGATGGACAACAGCAAGAGAGCACCAGCGAGACCCAAACCGGGTCCGGGAGCATCGTCCAACAAGGTGTTCAGTCAACCTCAACATCGAGTAGTAGAAAAACGCGACAGCGACATATTGTTCAAAATCATCGAAGAAGACGAAAACTACATCGAAGTAGAGGACCACCTGCAACATCGCCATCCGATGGAGAAGTTCTTGTTGACTCTCTATCATTCCTCGAAGATCATGGTATCCTTCCTGCCACGAGAAGAGCTTGTTCAACAAGAAACTCCGAAGAAGAAGATGACCATTTTTCCCAGGATCCTCTGATTGCGGTCGCGGATCCTCTGCGCCGGTTGCGGGAATTGCTTGATGAGCAATTTACTAGACAGCGTGGGCGTCCGATGATGGGTGGTAGGATGAGCCGGTTCCAGGTGGCTGCACAAGAACATGAAGATAGTGCAGGACGAGGACGACAACATCATCAACATCATCATGGCGGTCGGCAGTTGCATCTTCTCCAGCAGGGAGGGCGAGCCTTCGCATCGAACTCTAGCAATAGCATTATGTTGACATAGTTGACGTTGAGGTGCGACGACCAATAGTAGATGATTTAGAAGAAGATGCTGGGTGATAATATTGGTAGAGGATGACAAAGACAATGTGACTGGTAAGAACGTCTCCTCAATTTTTTAGTTTTAGTTGATCATGTCATGTTCATGCTGCTCTGCGTCTATTAAATCAACAACTACAAGAACATCCTCCTGACCTCCACGAAAAACCCACCAGCTGCATGGCCTGTATTCTAAAAGGCGCAACAGTACAACTGATGATGATGTCGCAAACATGGAGACCACGAAGTTGCTGACCACCTACACAGATGGCCTCTTACACGTGGCGAACTGGTGCGCCGAACAAACGCTGGCTCTGGGTGCTCTTCTTCCCAAAGAAGATCCGCTTTCACATGGTCCCAATGTCCATCTTGACTATCGAACACTTTACTCTCCGCAAGAGCAAGACCGCAAGAGCAAGAACGGAAAGAAAGGTTATGATGATCTAAACTTGTAAAAAGGTTGATCTAAAAGCACTATGATCTAACTTGTAAAAAGGTTGATGATCTAAACTTGTAAAAAGGTTGATTATGATGATCTATAAACTTGGAAAAAGGTTGTTAAGGCAGCTTCCTTTAATTCATCTTGCGAAGCATCTTAGAGCCTTCTCGTTTGATCTTGTTGTTGTTGTTTTTGATAGCTAGAAGTACTTAGTTTTTCAAAATTATATTTTTTTTCGACTTGGTAGGCGAGGAAAGGTAGTACAACTAGTGCGAGAAGATAAAGTAATGACTATTATTTTTCGAGTGCAAGTGCAAGTTGCTTGAGAGTGTGTTGCGTTCCTTATTTCGTCCCAACGAACTTATTTGTAACTTTTAGTTGAGATCTCTTAATCTCCCTCCTCCTCCTCCTTCATAACTCCGCAGGAGAGGAGCCAGTGATTCCTGCTACGTCGTCTCGCGTGTATCGACCTGTGTTTGATTGGCTCATCTTCGAAACGCCAGTGACAGTTGCTATCCTCCTCACCGTAGGTGGTATTGTCATTTGCGCTACTGGCAGCTTGGTCTTATCGGGGGTTTCCAGCGAACAAGTGAAGTGAAGCATTCTTCTATTTCCAAGAAGATGATTTAAAGAAAATGATAAGCTAGTTGAATTTCGTGGGGGTTATGTATGAATGTGCTTTTTCTTACATTTTGATTCCAACAGAACCTAGAGGTACACCGATTACTTACTTGGCGATAAAAATTTCGTTGTTTGTCATCAAACTCAACAAATTGCACGTACACCTACACGAGAACTTGTTCAATAAACAAACACATGCCCGCTAAAAGCACCAGAATAGAACAAGAACAAGTGATCAAGAAAGTCTTCATTTTGCAGGGTGTATTCTTGATGTTGTAATTGTAGTAGAAGACTTCTTAAACCCGTTTTGTAGGATCATCCTTCGTCTTGGGGTAGCAGGCTGATGGGGTAGTTCGTAGTTGATGCACTATAGAGGCGAGGTCTGATCTGGAAGTGACTGATTTGGCCCAATCATTTGGGTGCATGTCTCTCCAAGCGATTCATCGGTGTCGTCTATTGATGGGGGTGCATGGTCATGTCTTGGTTTTGACTGAGTAAGTACAACTTACTAGTATATTCGGTCGAGGGTGTAGTTGTCAAGAGCCGCCCAATGGTGCCATCTGTCTCTTGTAAGCACTCTCGGAATGTGGGATTCTCTGGAAACAGAAAGTATAAGAACAAGATTATCGGATTCTCTAGAGAGAGCCTCATCATGAACTTGTACAAGATCGGTCATCTCGTCTCCTCTTCCTTCTGCAGCCCATGGACGTCCTGCCCACAGTAGCAACCCATGGACGTCGTCCTCACCACAGTAACGTTATCAATCCCGTCCTATCCTATCTTGCATTTTTCATGTTCCCTCGCATTTGTGCATGCAATTTCCCGTGTAAATGGTTTTTGTTTCTCAGAGATTGTAGTTGATGGTAATTGCTGATTGGTAGTCCCTCTGTGGCTACGGAGGTTCGCCCGTGTAGAATGCAGGTCCTCAAACTGTCCTAACCACTTTTACTTTGAAGTCGTGCTCCGCACGACGCTTGAAATAGATTTACTTTCTATAGTCTATCAACCCTTTTTTTGTGTAAGGTCTAGTACCTGATTACTTTTACTTCTTTCTCAAGAACAAGAGGTAAGCACCATAGATTCCATCCATAAGCGTCCTTCCATTTTTCTTTTTTCTCTGTGCAATTCCTTCCACCTAAGTAACCGTAACCATGATGGGTTCAAGTGGAACAGCGAAGCCAAAGGAGCCTTCGCAGGTTGAGCCAGGCATGAAGGGGATGACCGACAAAAGAAAGGAGAAGCTGTTAGCCCTTCAAAAGAGAGAGCAAATGAAGGATGTTCTCATTGAGAGATTCAAGGCGAGGTACAACTCGAATTTCTCCTTCCTAGCCGATAGCTAAGTAACCTATTACTATTTAGCTGTTAGAAGAAATAGAAACTCCTCGTCCTCCACAAACATAAATAAGAAAATATCTGTCTGTGGAGGTTTCTTTTCCTTCTAACAGTTGAGTACTTAGTTCTCCTTCAAATAATCACGCGTGGTAGAAGTCCTTCTCCTTGCTTGCAACAATAGTCACCGCGTATTTCTGCTTGCACCTCCGCCTATTTCTGCAGCTTGCTCTACTACAACTATCAACCACTTCTCTTTTTCTCTCTTTGTAGCTCAACTAGTACAACTTTCAACCACCTGCTCTCTTTTTCTCTCTTTCCATCTGCTCAGCTTGCTCTACTACAACTATCAAGAACCTCTCTTTATTTCTGCTAGTAGCTCTACTACAACTATCAAGAACCTCTCTTTATTTCTGCTAGCTCTTTGTAGCTCAACTACTACAACTAATATCAACCACCTTTCCATCTGCAGCTCTACTACAACTAGTATCCAGAACCTCTCATTCTCTATGACACCAGGGTGAACCAACTTTCAAGAACCTCTCTCTATGACACCAGGGTGAACGGCGGTCCTGGGATATCGGCAAAGACGAAAAAACAGAACGAAGAAATTGTCAAGTCAGAGGTTGAGTCATTTTTGAACAGTGCGTCAATAACAGAGACGAATCTGAAGAAATTGGACAAGAAAATACGGAGCAGGACAGGTGCAGCTAATTTTTCCAGATGTTGATCAGTAGAAAAAGCTAATTTTGGTTTTTCCAGATGATAGATCAGAGAGAGAAATTGCCTTCTATTATTTTTACTTTCATCTCGACATCGAAGTGAAAGAAGAAGAACAGCTGAGCAGTGACAATGGGAAAGTATGTTGAGTTGTGTAACTCGTTTTGTTCTACTCATGACTTCATTCCTCAAATAAACCCCTTCCCAAAACAGATGTAAGACATACCCCATGAATGGGTTTACTACTACTACTACTAGTGCAACAACCAAATAGAATGAAGTATCCTTCTCAACAACAACAGCAACTCCTTCTTCGGGTAGTAAGTTCCTTCTTAAACTACTTCAGGTAGTTCAGCGGCTGACGAGGATAGCAGAAAAGGCAGCAATGTTTCTGGAGTTGAGGCGTATTCAAATCTCCAAGCGACCATGAAGTTGGGGTCCGCAGTGTCAGGCAGTGGCGTCGGTGGTGCAGAGAAGGAGGAAAGCTCACTGTACTTGGTTTTTTTGCTAAAATATTTAGAACTTCTGAGAGTCTAATTTGTTCTTCCCGAAGAATTCTCCCACAGATGGGACTCAAGCAGCTAACACAGATGGGACTCAAGGAGCTAATTAACAAAGTTGTCAATGTCATGGTCATGGAAAGAAAATACTATAAGAATTCATTGGACCACCAAACTACATTTCGATCACAAGAGTCTCTACTTACCATAGAACAACCACTACCACAACCACCAACGAATTACCACATCTAAAACAGTGTCGCAGATTGGCGAGTTCTTGACGATTATGCCCTTTTTCTGGAAGGAAAGAGTCAACTCGATTTTAGACTTAGAAAAGTCGAGTCAGGTGCCAAGGTCCGCTCCGCGCTAGGCAAACAAGTGAAAGAGCTGAAGGACATGAAACAAGGGGATAAAGATGTTATGATTATCAGGAAAGAGATGATTGTGTGATGATACATCGGGGACGAACAAGAATCGTTCCTACTAGTACGCGAACCCAATTAGCGATCGTAGCTTTTGAAATTGGTAGAAGTAACTGAGTCCTCACATTCATGTGAAAATCAGAGTTGTACTCAGTCAACAACACGCCACAGACTCTTTCCGCAATACGACTAACTCTAAGCGTCTTTCGTTATCGTCGTGTTCACCAACTAGAACTACAGATGTTAACCCACCTTACCTCCAAATTTATTAGTACCAAAATACCATCAAAATTCTAGTTAAAAGAAGTAAATTTCAAGTCTGATGGTGTGAAAAGTGAATCCTTCCGACCCCAGCTCTAACCCAGCAGATCGGAGATGGTATGCTAGGGCACTTGCGGATGTCGAACTCTATGAGAAAGAGGAGCGGGACAAAGCAAATGAGGTACTTCTACTTTATTTATTACAGCCGGACCGTCTTCAGGAAGGTCCCCTGCGCGCTCGCATCGACGTCCGTAGTGCCTGGTGGTAGGTGCGCTGCGTGCGCGGAACACGTGCGGCGGTAGGGTCTGGGTCCGTCGTGCGCGAACATCATAATATTGATAATGTTGACTATTACAGCCTGGCATCATGGTCATAGATATGCATCCATCTTCGTGCCACCCATGCATGGAATAACAATAATCTTTTCTATATCTTCCTCTGGTCTGTCTTTTTTCTAGTTAGGTCGGCTCCACCACAAATAATACTTCTTTTTATCCTCGTAGTGCCGCCGTGAAATAAGTACTTAAATTTCCACTAAAACCTTGATACAACAGATGAAGCGATTAGCCATGCTGGAGAAACAGATGCGGGATGAACAACTCTTAGACGAGGACAGGCAACGGCAAGAGCAAAAGAAAATAGACGCGTTGGAGGATCGGTTGACTAAGTTATGACCACTCTGATCTGAAACAATATTAAAAATGGAGTTGATTCGATGTAGATAATATTTTTCTAAGAAATCTTAGAGACAAATCCAGAGAGAAGAAGAGAAGATGAACAAGACCCTTATACGATTACTAGCGTTATACATTAGTCTTATGGCAGCGGCATCCTATCCTATCCTATAACTTAGTAATAGTGATAGAACTACAACTACTAGCGTGTAGTTGATTCGATGTAGATAATGTTTTTCTAAGAAAAAAGCGAGTGCAGGACGAAATCCAGAGGGAAGAAGAGAAGATGAACAAGATCCGACAGCAGCAGAAGGACCACCAAGCAAATGTGCAAGCAGAAAACGTCAAAGACCAAGAACGAAGAAGGGTCGAGAAGTTGAGGCAAGTTGGTACTGATCATAATGCTTCGACTACTTAAGTACTTAATATCTTCTGGATGCAACTACCTACATGATGATGTTGATGCATGTTGAGAGGGCTGATGTGTTAGTGAGGTGTCGTTCCTGATCTTCTTCGAGCTTCCGGGATACAACTACTTACTTAATATCTTCTGGACGACCACTGCGTTTTCAAATCTTCTTCAATTTTCATCCGACAACTACAACTTACGTATCTTCTGGACCACTGCGTGTTCAAATCTTCTTCAATTTTCATTCGATATCGATTTCAATTCTAATAAATCCTTTTCATCCTTGTTTTCTACTTCACCGTCAACAATATCAACAGAGCAAGACAAGCTTCTTATGGAGCGATACAACGCTGCCGCTGACGAAGTAGAGCGAAAACGACAAGAAGAAAAGGACGCACGTGTAGCACGAAATGACGCGGCTATGGCTAGGGTACTACATCTAAATGCATCAAAATATGGTAGTAGCACGAAATGGCGCGGCTATGGCTAGGGTATAGATGCTTCTTGCTTGCTTTGCGTAGGCTGCGATTTACGTTCTTTTTATACTAAAAACACTTGTAAGTAGGTCTAGGTGTACGTAAAAATTCATGATGCAAGAATCAGGATTTAATAGAAGTCTTCACAGCTTTGATGTTTAAGTTTATGGCACTACAATTTCTCCACCTCCACTCTACAGATGGCATCGACCGTAACGGCAGCTCAAGATGCGGCGGTAGCTGAGGCCGACCGCCGTGCGGAGGCGCATGCGAAGCGCTCGAATGAGATGGCTGCACAGGCAGCTGCGGATAATTATGCTTCTTTGTCATCTATTTACAGTAACATGTGGAAGATAGTTCTTACTACTTCTTGTAACATCTTCATGGAGTCTTAAGTAGAAGTAACAGTTGTATTAAGTGGTTCTTGTAATACTTACAGTATCAACATAATCCTTTCTTGGTAGCGATCCTGTTCCTTTGCGTACTTGTTTCATCTCCATCTTCTTGTTGCTGGGAAAAACGCAAGATCTTCCAAACTTTTTCTTCCACTAACTAGCTCTACCAAAAATTGTGGTTGATTTTAATTAGTCTACTAAACGATGGTACGAAAAAGCTTTTTGTCGTCAGGGAAATCTTAGGCATATCGCCGAGTAGATTCACACCCTCGTCAGCTTTTCCAGTTACTCTTAGTAAAGAAAGATCCTTTGCGTACTTGTTTCATCTCCATCTACTTGTTGCTGGGAAAGACGCATGAACTTCGTAGCTTTTTTTTTTGGGAAAGGCATGAGCATCAAACTTTTTCAAAGAAAGACCCCAACCGGCACCCCTTCTAAGTCCAAGAAGCTCGCCTACGGAAAATGCGGCTCGAAACACGGGAAGTGCATATGAAGCAGATGGCTGAGAGGATTGATGAAAAGCAGAGATTGAAGGATGAGGCTAGGAGACAGGTGAGAAGGAGATGAACTAATATTAGTAGGAGAACGAATAGAAGTAGGACTTGTACATCTATTAAGGGTAGGTTAAAGGTGCTTTTCTTACCGCTTTTTATGCGTTTCCTAAGGGAGAAAGGCATAAAAAGCGGGGTAAGCAAGCACCAAAAACCTGCCTCTAAATCTACTTGCACCTTCGTAATATCTTGCTTATGTAGTAATACTTGCATCTTCGTATTAACTAATATATTGCTTATGATTATGCTTGTTTGTTAAATTTTCATGATCTCCGAATGTAGTTCATGTTGCGAGTGAAGGATATAAACGGCGCAGACTTCTTGTAGCTCAAGAATATCTTCATATAGCTGCTCCAACTTCAACTTCAAAATATTCTCTCCATATCCTACAGCTTCTGCAAACGATAGAGGATGAGAAGAAATATAACGCGAAAGAAACGGAGAAAAAAATGGGATTGAAAAAACGGGAGCTGGCGAATCAGGACGAACTGAATAGAATGATGGCTGAGAAGGGAGACCGGTTGAAAGAGGTATAAGTAACTAGTTTAAGTAATATAAGTCACTAGTAAGTAATAGGTAACTAGTTTAAGTAGAGGAAGAGGAAGTCAGTAAGTAATAACTAATAAGCAACTAGTTTAAGTACTACTTCTCCGTAGCGGGTAGAAGTCGTCAGGGAAATCTTAGGCATATCGCTTACCTCAACATTACTCTACATCCAGGTCGAGATGTCCGCAACCGAGAAGAAGATGAATAAGGAATTGTTGAAGCAGGTGAACTCTCAACTTAGAGCAGCTGGCATGGAGCCGAAGAAAGTTGGGAGCCCAGTCAAGAAAAAGGTGGATCCTGAGGTTGCCATTCGGTTTGGCTTGAAGTTGCCGGAAGATGCGTAGGCAGGATAAATTAACATCTGCTCTTTTATACCCCTTGACTGGGTACACTACTATTACTGTATTAGGAAACCAACGTATGAATTGAAATGTCGACCGAGTTTTTCGAAGGTGTCGTGGGTGTCTATCCTCAAAAATAATCGCGTTGTTAACCTTCCCTCATCCAAGCAATGTACTATGAACAATTAGAAATGACAAGAAAAATAGGATTTGTTAGCATGCGGCAAAGCATAATAACGAATAGACACGAACCTTATCCTACTTCAACTGTAATATGCAGAGCACGCAGCATAAGCATTATCCGACCAATGAATGATATCCGACAAATCATCTTCTTCACTTGAAATAGACTTTGATGTTGCAGGTTGGGGTGAGACCACGATATTCAGACCGTAAGATAATTTGATACGAAACCTGCAGAATCTGATCCAATGTCAAGATAATAGTACTTCTTGTTTTTAGTGTAAATAACTGCTTCTACCGCATTCGCATGATCAGAGAGCGACAAGAAAAACCAATGATTAGTCAATCTATCCACTTCCTCGTCAACATGCTCCTCAAGCACAGGATCAGCAATTACGGACAGTGCTGAACAACTTTCAACACATACAGTTACAACACGGCCCTGGTGCTGAAAGAGGCAAAATGAACTAGAACTTGATGACAACCACGACTTGTGGATCCCCTTCATGGCTGGGCGGGCAACTCACATTTCGCGCCGTGTCAACTCGCATTTCATAGCCCTAGCGAGTGCGCCCCATGCCGCCGTCTGCTCCACCCCACCACCTTATATCAACACGCGCAGGCGCATTTGCCCCCTCCCCTAGTGGGTAGTTAGGCGTTCTTCTGCCTAAAAATTGCTAATGAATCTCGCCTGAGGGATACTAGAATAAGTAGAATAGACTGTTGCCTTTTCGTCTCCAACACGCATTTTTGCAGTAACAACCAGACACTGTGGTCGCAGATTCACTATTTTCACGAGCAGCAGTTACAAGGTTCTTGTTGGAGTAAGAGATTCTCACCAAATAACAACATGCAACGCAGTTGCGTTCTTATTGTTTTATCGGATCTTCCCTGAGAATGCTGCATTTTCGTCTCCAGCACCGGTGGAGGTCGTGCTCTCCTATGGGAGCAGTTCTTGCCGTACAAGAAGCAATCTTGCTATCCTCGCTAGTCCTCATCACTCCTGTCTCAGCCTTCGTCGATCAGGCTCTAGAAAACGTGGAGAATTTCGTTACCGGGACCTTTGAGGAAATATCAGAGCAATTATTTCCTGGCCCAGCAGCAAAATACAAGGAAATACTGCGAAAACAATGGGATGCATATGCTGAAGCGGAGATGAACGAAAGCGCTAATGGTGGTGGTGAGACGGGAGGAAAGAATAAGAAAGGACGTACTAGTGGAAAAAAGAATTACGGGTACCGTCAACCCATCTTTTACTCTATCTTTATTTAGCCAATTCCTTCTTGGAATAGGCTTCTACAAGATTTTCCCTTCTAAAAGATGGGTTGGCGGTGCCTCTAGTTAAAGAAGGAAGCGAATGTGAACAATTGGGCTGTAATCGTTGACACCAGTCGTTATTTCTACAACTACCGGCATGCCTCAAATGCCCTTTCCTTCTACCACACTGTGAAAGCACGCGGCGTTCCGGATGAACAGATCATCCTCTTTTTATGGCGGTCTATACTAACACTTTTTTTTCTAGGAAGAATCTTCAAGGTGAAACAAACTCTCAGCACAACTCAACGACACACAGATAGTGAGATGAATCACTCGATGGAAGTCCACATTACTCGATGGAAGTCCACATTACTCATTTTTGATAAAGAATTACTCGATGGAAGTCCACATTTCATCTTTACTCCATAGAAATACTGACTTTGAAAAGTCCGAGGTAAATCTCCTCAGAATTACTCTCTAGCTCTTCTAACTTCTCTTGCAGAGGATTATGCCTGCAGTCCTAGGTAAATCTCCTCAGAATTACTCTCTAGCTCTCTAGCGCTAAGCTCTCTTGCAGAGGATTATGCCTGCAGTCCCCGAAACGTCTTTCCTGGCAGGATATTTAACGACCATACGAAACTACTGAATCTGTACAGTGGTGCAGCCGGATCGGTGGAGGTGGACTACCGAGGAGACGAAGTCACGGTCACGAACTTTTTGCGCTTGTTGCAAGGACAGCATGCGCCTTTCACTCCAAGGAATAAGCGTCTTGGGACGAACCACGAGTCTAACCTGTTGATCTACATTATGGCGGCAACAAGAAGTACAGACTTCTAGTGAGTCCTCCGTCATAGAAGATCCTGATTATAGTCAGAGGAATCAACGAAGTTCGCGATCCTGTTAGTCACAGACCACTGACCGAAGTTCAGCAACCACTGAGTGTCTTCATCATCACGAAGTAGACGTGAAAAATGCTATCGGCTCCAATTCCCTGACCGGTCACAGCGGTGCTTCGTTTTTGAAGTTTCAGGACTGGGAAGAGCTGCAGTCCCAGGACCTTGCTGATGCGCTAGGCGTGATGTATGAGCAAAAGCGGTATGGCAAAGTCTTTTGGATTTCAGACACCTGTCAAGCAGCTACGCTACACGGGGACTTGTACACACCGCAGATCGTTGCACTAGGCTCCTCCCGTGTCAAGGAGAATAGCTACTCGCATCACATCGATCATGTTATGAAGGACGCTTTCAATTTTCCACCTGTTCTTAACAGCTACTTCTTCTCGCATGACCGTCTCCATCACATCAATCAAGGTTTCCATCTGTTAAAAAAGCTACTTCTCGCATGACCATCACATCAATCGCAATCAAGATTCTCTTTATTAAAAAGGATCAAATGTTATTGTTAATATGACAAGGAAAGGAAGAACTGATCTGAATCTGATTTTCCATCTTCCGCTTATAATCTTGTTAAGTAAAACAACGTGATGCACAGGTATTTCCTCGAGCTGGTAGTAGTAGAGACCTACTTGCGCACCAGTGAGTATTCTATTGTTCTAGAGAAATGCAATTCTCTTTTTTTGACTGACTATAGAAGAATTTTTTTCATACAGGAGGTGGGCGTAGCCATGATCGACCGGTTCACACACGATTCGCTTGACTTCTTTGAGAAGTCATTGCCATTATGATGAAGCCTTGTATTATTCTTCATGTCCTACGTGAAATTGATATGCACATTGATGTATGGTTCTGGTATTTGGTAACCTGAGTTTGATCCTAAGGGTTCTCTTTTTGTTTTCCCTTAGGATCAAACTCAGGTTACCAAATACCAGAGCCATTCAATTGAAGAATCGGCTGAAGGTGTATCATTCTTGCTCCGTCTTGTGTGAGGTCATCATTTTGCGTGTGAAGATCTATCAGAGATTGAATTTGAAAGTAGTAGAGGGAAAAAAGGTCTGTTGGCATGCTCTCTCCAACTTGCACGGCCGCATCAGGGAAAATTATGATCGGATATTTTTTTTCCATGTCGGATAATAGTAATCAACAGGCAAGAACACCTTTGTAAGACCTCATACCTGAAACTACAACCACATTCACAAGCACATACACGATATACTACAATGACAAGCACAGGACCGACTTCTATAGATCACATCTGCAAAAGTGCAGCGGAAGGAGAAGACAAGACTGAGGAGGAAAAAAAGAAGCCTGCTAATCGTAATTAACTTCTTCTATACCCCACGAATGGGTACACTACTACTCCTATTCCGACTCCTACTCACATAATTCCTATTCCTACTCCTCTTCCTCCTTCCTACTACTACTACTCCTCCTACTACTACTACTACTACTACTACTACTCTACATCTTCACGTGGCCCCTTCACGTGCAGCAGTACTATGAGAGAAGTGCACTCGGCGATCCTCTCTAAAACCAAGCGCAAGAAAAAGGAGAAGCGGGCAACAATACAGGACTACGTAGGTTCGCTGAGGCCTGAGCAAATGTATTCCCATGCAGAGCTCAGGACCGATTTGATTCCCGGAGGTGAGAAGCTCCCTCTGACGGATTTTCTAGCATCCAGTGGCTCAGTACAATTTGTCACAACTACGATTTTTATGGAGAAGAACGGGAAGAAGGGAGCTAGTAGCCGTACTGGTCGAAGGACGAGAATAGGGAGTTCGGGAGGTGAAGGACGAGTCGTCTTTGTTGAAGACTACGCATCAGCGATAACAGACATTACTGCGGAACTGAGAGCTCTAGAAGCTCTGGAGGGACGATCGTTAGAGAAATACAAGACAGGGACGACCATAGTAGACATAGATGATGTTGCATTCGATGATTCGTCTTTGATTACGACCACTGCCCTTGTTGGGGGGACCATAGGTATGACGTTTTTTGTAGCGATCTCAGCAACGAGGAAACTTTCAAATCAGCTAGATGAATTTCTGTTTGGGTAGACAGTTCTTTTTAGGGGGACTGATACTAGGCGGATTTTTTTTGAGGGATTTGGGGAAGTGGTCTACTTCAGGGTACCACTCAGACTCACGATCAAACGAAATTGAAAGGGTGGAGATCATGCGGTCGCATGAATCTAGATGCAAAAAGAAGTAGTGCGTAGTGGTCTCTTCTGTTCCTGGAGTGGGTACATTCACTCACTCACTCCTTGTGCAATGAGATGTCCTCGTCTGACGGTGTTCCGTATGTATTCAGTATACCATGAGATTGAGATTCATTGTTTTAATATTAGGCATTTCTCGATACCAAGAAAAGACTCCTCTATCATCTAGACTCCTCTATCCACTCCCCTTCCCCATGATTTCTTCGCTGACGTCCGAGTATTTCTTACGACGAGCGCGAAAATCTGTGACGAGATCATTACATTTTTCCTCTTCATCAATTTCGGGCATCGGTGAAGCTATTGTACAGTTGTCGGCATTTTCTTCTCCCGGTTCTGTGATGGAGATCCTGGAATGCTGGGGTCTCTGCGTCATTTATAGAACTGCTGACGAGGAGATACGAGTCTAAATGTAACGACCATGAGGGTTGTGCTGAAGACAATCGGTCTGAAAGATCGGATGTGACGAGACGCTATGAAGTTTTTTTAATGACGAGCGATTTATTTCACTCAGGTTCGACCTCGTGGACCAGAAGACCTAGTAACGCTATTTTCTTTTTCTGTGCCTCGATCTAAAAAAACGAGAAAGCTTAAGTCGGCGAGGGGCGTCATCGTAAAAAAAGGAAAAAATTGACACATGAAAAGGTAGCTTATTCTGGACGAGGATGGGAGAGGACGAGGAACGTTGCATTCCGTTCTAGAACTAAAAACGGAGTCGACCTTTAGGTTTAATCAAAACTACTCTATAACTCTATCTACCTGTCGTACTGTCGTAGCAGCTACAACTACAGATATTAAAAACTACTGTAACTTGTTTTACAACTACTTCTAGTAGAGGATTACAAGAGACTAGTAGTTTTCAAGTTTTTAAAGGAAGATGTTCTGTTGTGCTTCAGGAGATAATAAACGTTCGAAGAACGGCAGCAACGGGTGTCCTAGTCCTAAGAAGAATATTGCTGAAGGTGTATGCAGCAAAGACGTTCAGCTTGGCTTTACAAGCGAGCTCCTGCAACAGGACCTGTATAAGTCTAAGCTCTGTCCCGACTCTTTAACTTTTATCTGTCGAGGAACTACTAACTTCAAGTATAACTGTTCCGTCAAATCTAACGCCGCAAAGAAAATGGCACTCTCGTGGGCTCTGATGAAAGACGTCATGCCCGAAGCGGGCAAGGACGGTGGCGGTTCCGAACTCGGACCCAAAAGGACCTATTCCAGCTGCTGCGTGGCGGAATACGTCTGGCTGGATGCGGCTGGTGTGCCTCGCTCCAAGACCAAGACCCTGTCCAAGATGCCGACCTGCGTACTTGTTATTGAGTCTTCGTAAATAGATACAAATATGACAAACTTGCGAAGACGAAGAACTTTCGACTTTAGAAAATTTAGATTTTTTAGAAATGAAAGAAGCGTTTGAATCACCTGAATTTTCACTTCCATTGTTCCTGCATACAGAATTGTAAAGATCACGACCACGAAACACAGGCCGACGACCTTCCAATCTGGAACTTTGATGGTTCTTCTACTGAGCAAGCGCCGGGTTCTGATTCCGAAATTCTGCTGATCCCCCGTGCCATTTTTAAGGACCCCTTCCGTGCTGGCAGCAACGTCCTTGTCATGTCTGAGTGCGTCACCCCGGATATGAAGCCGGCTATTGGTACATCTAAATGTAATGAAATGTAGTAATTGCAAGCATATAATTAACCTACCTCTCTCTCCAAAAGCTACCTCTTGATCTTGTCAGGCATATCAATCAATCAGCACGAATTTGTTCATGAAGTATATTCGTTTTCGGCTTTCAAGAACAACAAGGTCGTGGAGAGACGGGAAGCGCATGGTGGTGAGAAGAAGAAAGGAGAAAATGAAAAATTAGAACTTATTGATACTCGCTTCGCGATGAAGTATAATACTTATTCTTATTATCCGTTTCTTTAGAAAATTTAGATTTGGAAAATGAAGCTTCGATTTAGAAAGTAGAACATCGACGAACGAAACAGCGCTTAGCAAACAAGGAACTTCTACTGCAATCCCGATAAACAACTCTTCACCACTGACCTCTTGCCAAGTGAATGGTTCCGGTATTTTTGGTATAGCCTGAGTTTGATCATAAGGGAAAACAAGAAGAGAACCCTTAGGATCAAACTCAGGTTACCAAATACCAGAACCATACACCAAGACACATGAAGCAATCAACCAGGAAACGCTCGTGCAGAGTGCGCCGCCATCATGGATAAGTATGCTGACTTGGACCCATGGTTCGGAATCGAACAGGAATACACCTTGCTGAAGCCGTCGACCTATGGTAGAAAAAGTGTTTTTCTGTGAGTCAGACTCATCTTTTTATCGACGTTTGAAATGAACATGAAGCTACGCTTGTAATTGTGAATACTTCATCCAGAAGTGAGTCCCAGGAGAGATTGTTTTGGTCCCAGTCCCACCACACCACCACCAGGTGTCGTCTCCAAGATGCCCTTGGGTTTCAACGAGGATGGCAGTGAGCCAGCTCCCCAGGGACCGTACTACTGTGGCGCTGGTACGGGCGTCTCCATCGGTCGTGCAGTTGCCGATACCCACTTGGCTTACTGCCTCTATGCTGGCGTCAAGATCGCGGGTGTGAACGCCGAAGTGATGCCGGGTCAGTGGGAGTTCCAAGTCGGACCGTGCAAGGGTATCGAAATGGGCGACCACCTGCACATGGCCCGCTATATCATGAACCGCGTCACAGAAGACCTTGGCGTGCAGGTTACCTACTCCCCGAAGCCGATGGAAGGTACTACTACAACTACTAAGATTATCTCGCTTCTGAAAAAATGATGATTTTAGGACTTTACAAAATTTAGATTGAGCAGATTATAACTACCGTTACTGTGTTGATCTAAAAAAATTCTTTTGTTGAAAATGAAATCTTCAAAGATGTACACGAACACGTGTAGACTGCAGAATAAAAGGAAACAAGCTCATGATGATCTCCTAGTGCTTATCCTGTCATGTCCATATACCCAACAAATTCTATAGTTCTTTTACAGGTGACTGGAACGGTGCTGGTTGCCACACGAACTTCTCTGTGAAGGGCATGCGCGCAGATGGTGGCTATGACGTGATCGAGACGGTGTGCAAGGCCTTTGGCGCGGTGGCCAAAGAGCACATCGCTGAGTACGGAGAGGGCAACGAGAAGCGCCTCACGGGTCAGCACGAGACCTGCTCCATCAACGAGTTCAAGTACGGTGTCGCCGATCGTGGTGCCAGTATCCGTATCCCGCGTGAGACCTTCCTCAACAAAAAGGGCTACATGGAGGACCGCCGTCCGGCCGCTAACTGCGACCCGTACAAGGTCACCAAGCGCATGATGCAGACCACTGGCGAATGCCTCAGCAAGCCGCTCGACGCCTAATCGCGAACGAGGTTTGAGTATGATACACGAGGTTTGAGTATGATACACGAGGTTTGAGTATGATACACGACGTTTGAGTATGATACACGAGGTTTGAGTATGATACACGAGTTTTGAGTATGATGAACGAGGTTTGGGTAGTTCTACTTTAAACTAAAGAGGAAAAGGAGGGATGGTTGTGGAAGTAGAAAAGGCAGTGACAAGCTCATTCTAAAGGGGATGGTTCAGAACTAAGCTCGTTCAGCCAAGAAAGCTGAGGGTTGTGAATGCTTTTCGGGAGAGGGTGTAGCACTTTTTTTAGGGGCCATGAATAAAACTGTAAGGTGCACGTTTTTTGTGGTAATATTAGGAGGTTCGTTGGGAGGAGATAATTTTTACGAGGGCTCCTCCTTCCCCTTTAGCTCTAGGAGTGTGTGCGTTAGCAATTAGTGAATCTAAACGCAGGGACGTGAAATTACAACAACCTACAATCCACTCCATCCATCATCATCATCGCCATCATTAAGAGGGCTTTGATGTAGAAGATTGAAGAAATACAGAGGCAATTCGAAACGAGAGCAATTCGAAACAAATCAGCTTTACTTGTTGCAGGATTATACAGTTCTGACTTCAATGATGTGCCTGTCCATCTCATCTTCTGTCCACCTCATCTTAAGAACTAGTAGTCCTCAACGGATTTCAAATTTTTCAAATTTTGGACACACTCAGACTTTCTTATCAAGAGATGTCCACTCAGACTCACGAATTTTTTCACAACGATGAAGCTTTAGAAGTCGATGTATTTTCAATGGGGGGCGGAATTTGTTTTGCATGCAGAAGAAAGAGACGCGGATAAAGAGACCGACTACAATCGAGGACAGAGAAATCTGAATCTGAAAAGATCAGATGCACCAACTTCTAGAAATAGGATGAATAAATCTACAACTAGTTGTACTAGAATTCTTCCAGCACCACTACAAATAGGACAATCATGACTTTCATGCCGTCGCACGAAGAAGCGAATCTTGATTGAAGGGCCTCTCGGGAGAATCAGATTGATCTGCAACTTGTTGCATAGTTGTGGTGCAGTACGATTTTCTTCGTAGGCCTTTCTCGTGTAAAAAAGGGAAGCTTGTTCATCTAGGACTAGTACATTTCTGTATGATCAAAATCGAAGGAGGTGTCGAGCTAACCTTGTTGATTGAACAAAATGGGCCAGCCTTGAACACAAAAGGTCTTTCATGCCCGCCATGATTTTTCAACTAGTACATACAAGTAATAAGAAATTATAGGAACAGATGATGATGATTGATGATTTGCATTGGACCACTACTCCCAGTTCGATACGTCGTAGTGTGCAGAGGTGTAGAAATATTTTTTACAATGAACAAATACATTTTCATCTCAATCTAAAAAAAATGAACTACCGATAAACCCCCAAAACCACTAGCATGATGAATATTTTTCAACAAGTGAGAATTTGGAATTTTCATACTTAGAAGTTGTTTGTTTCACTTTCATCAACATCATCCGACATTATATCAAGTCTACTGAATTACCATGTGGTGAATGTTCCCCATGATAGTCGTCGATTATAGAGGCGGCGAGACTGAATGAATAAGATAGTCCAAGTAATGCTACAATGAGATGATGAAGAACATGATGACGATGGAGTGAAGTAGACGAGATATAATAAAGAAGGGAGGTGGGAGGTGAACCGTGAGCGCCGGATGGCTGCGAGTCAGTTTGTTTCACATTTTACGCGGCGCAGGCTGCCTCGTGGCCATCCCCACACCGCAGCGTGTGTTGTCATTGTGACCACACGCGCATCTTCCTTAAGAACGAAACACACATAGAATTGTTGGGCTAGAAATACTCGAACGGTACTCGTTGGAAAAAAACTGTAAGTCGGGCTACGGATTATCTAGGTCAAACAACATCGTTACAGAATTGGAACATCAATTTCCTACTTCTTCTATGTTTTATTCCCAAGGTCATCGTGGAGAACCAAGTAGACGGTTATGATATCATGCAGCTGGCCAGCTGCGACCAAAAAAAAAAAATCACGGGAAGTATTAAGCCAGAGAAGTCACTCGCTAGTGTGCATGGTCACGCTGCTCATAATCATAGAGGGAGGAAATGATTGCATGAACATGTTGGCACATAGCAACTTTTACATCACGATATTTTTATTTCATCGATCTTTTACTTCTTCAAAAGCTTTTACTTCTTCTAAGAGACTTCATCACTTGTAATTGTAATTGTAACTTGATCTACGTTTCTCAGCTGATCCCACCTTTTGAGTGCGATGGAGGTTGCTACTGATCATTAGTGGACGAGTGTAGTTGTCAAAACTTCGATGAATCTCCAACGAGGTGGTGCTTTGATGAAGAGAAGAAATGTGAAATAGATGCCGAATTTAATGATGTTCTTGTACAGGTACAGCCCGACAGCATTTGGAAAGAAACTGAGGAGAATTTTTTCTATTGTTGTCAATATTTATCTTTTGCACAGCTACAAACAAAAGACAGACACTGGTAACACAAGACCCAACCTCCAAGAGCAGGCTTTTTGTTTCGTTCCACAGACTCTCACTCTTAGCGGAAGTTGTTGCTCATTTTCATCGTGGGTTGTGGGAGAATAAACCCATAATTGACGAATATCCCGTCCGCGTGAACAAATGGAATGATCGGTTATCTTCAGGATGATCCGTGCCCATACTATGATCTGCAGTCTAAATAATCTAAAGACAGCTCCGGAACTTCATCCGGCGGAAGGAATGACAATGATCTGGATGTCGTGATGGTCACCCACTGAAAGAAAAGGCTTCCGGAAGATGCCATGCTCCTGATGTACTACATAATAGTTGTAAAAAACTATATCTTTACAACCTCAAGTTGTAGAGCATGCTGATATTTATTAGTTGTAAACCGTATAATCGTCGACCACAACCACTGCCACTCCCTGAGCAGAAAAGATGATAGTACGGACTGCGCAGTACCATAGTTTACTGTAGACCGTAAGAATTAGCTTAAAGACCGATGATCATGATGTGCAATGAACTCATGATGGTGCTGGGTTTCACAATGACCTCGTTGACAGGTAGCTGACTCGGCAACTGAAACTTAGCCCACTCGTTGGAGCCGACGCAGATCTTGTGCGAGTAGTGAATGAATGAATGAGTGACTCTATGTTCCTGTTTCTGCTTATCAGTAGAGAACCAAAATGGCGAGCCATGACGTCGATCAGGATCGCGAAGTCGCACGGTCTAAGGCAAACGTGAGACGCGGTTTAGACGATCGCACTGCAGCTATCTTGAACCGGGCCCAATTTCGCAGTTGGGAACACTTGAAGCTGGATTCCGGATCAGGCCTTTTGGTTCACGATCATGAGAAGAAACCGACTGTCCCGAAGGATGAGGACGATGAAGAGGATTTTAATGGTGAATCGGATATTAAAAATACAGCGTCGTCCCTCGGCGAGGCAGGATGGAGGAGCTCATCGTCTTCGAGTGCGGTCAAGGTGGGCGGTGGTTCCGCCTCACGCCGTGCTGGATTACTGCGATATGTAATGGTGGCACTGGATTTATCGAAGCAAGCTGGAGGCGGTTCTGCAGCTTCAGCTGGTTCCGCATTTGCTGCGACGAGTGTAGCTTCTGCGGCGAATACGGTTTGGGCAGGCGGAAATCGCGATGGTTTGATCCAAAACTTGCTAGATTTCGTAACGTTTTTTCATCGCAAGAACCCCATCGCGATGTTGGGCGTGATGCTTTGCTACAACGGAACTGCAGAAGTCGTGATGCCCATATCTGGTCCGGGTTATGTGGACGGAGGAACTTCTTCATCAGGACCAGGCGAGGCTCCAGCATTGTCGAAGCGGCGCGCCCTCGAGCGGCTTCTACTCGACCCAAAACGTGGAGGCGGATATTTCAGTTTGCAGCGCGTTGTCGAAGCCGGGTGTGCGGAGTTGAGCGGGTGCCCCGCATACGGGCAGAAAGAGCTTCTCCTACTTTCCGGTTCATTGACGACCCACGACAAGGATCATCGAAAGATCGACGACCTTTGCAGAATGCTGCTCACTACTTCCGGTACTGCCGATATCGAGGCTCTATTAGGAGGTGCTGCAACTACAGGAGCGACAGGGACTACTACATCATCGGATGACATAAACCAGGGGACTACTTCATCTAGCACATCAAGCACCTTATTAACCAACGCAACAAATTCATCCAGCAATTCTATGAACAACTTCTCGTCCTCGTTTCTGAGTCGTGTGCGTCTACACATCGTATCGGTCGTACCTGAGCTGAGGATCCTGAAGAATCTTGCGCATTCCTACAGGATCGCGAAGAGTGGCGATGATTTCCGAGATATGCTTCTAGCACACCTACAACCTCCGGGACAGTTCGAAGAAGCCCAGGAGGGGGACGATCCTATGAAACAGAAGTCTGCGACAACCCGTCCATTCGCATATCAAGTACGAATGGCGTTTCCACGTATGGTGCAGCGAAAAGGAGGAGCAGGAGGAGGAGAAAATAACCACCACAGTATGACAGGAAAAAGCGTACTCATACTCAAGAAAAGAGGCACTTTCCGATGTAAAACGTAGGTAGTTTCTTGCGGATGAGTACACTTTTTTCCTCCATGCACAGCCAGCTTCTTCTATATGAATGTCCAGAATGCTTTGACACCACTTCCCGCCTGCCCTCGAAGTGCTCCACTTGCGGGATCTACCTCATTGATGGGACTGCTTTAGTCGAAAGTCGAACAGGATGCGAAATGATACCATATGTGCCAATTAGAACCACGAGAAATGCGCATAAACAAAGAGAAGGGCAGCTGCTACAGCAGAGCTTGACGAATTCAAGCGGAATCATGAACGGAAATGTACAAGTACATCATCAAGCGCCAGCCGCAGCCGGACCACGAGCAGCACCACCAGACGTGAGCAGTGGGAACAACGTAGTCACAACGAGAAGTCCAGCACCTGCTCCAGCATGTTGGGCTTGCCAGCAATCACGTGCTGTCGTGTGCTGTCCTTGCTGTGATGCAGCATTTTGCGATACTTGTAGTGTGCAGAGCCAGTTGTTTCTAAACTTCTGTCCGTGCTGTTGCCAGCGATGGGAAGATGCAATAGATGACGATCAAGGACGTGAGCAAGAGGAGAAGACACGCTCGTCTAGTTCAACTACACCTGCATCTTCTACAACTTCTACGTCCTCTACCTCTGCAGCCGGTTGGCTAAATTCCCAGCCGCTTCCAAGTGTGGTTGCGCGACCGGACCGTGCGGCAGGCATCACTGTTATTGTGGTGGATCTGAACCCTCTCTTTTGGTACGCTGAGGGAGGCGACGCAGCAACTTTTCTGCAGGAATTGCTGAAATTTATCCAAAAATTGCACACTTCGAGACACTACGTGTCACTCCTGTCCACCGCAAGAACAGCGCAACAACTCGCACTTCCACCATTTGCAGAGGAGTTCCTGTACACTCTTAAGGCTGTACCTAATACATCTACTGTGGCCACTACATCCTTGAAATGTATGGACGAGGAGTATGTCCCTTTCCTGTAAGGGAAAAGGACTCCCCCATAAGTAGAGTAACACATCTTTGGACACTACATCCTTGAAATGAGTAGAGTACTTTTCATCAAGGATGCTGCACTTGAAAGATGAATTACGGACAGCGCTAACACTCCTCAGCCCTCTTCCTCCACCTCCCTTCAGCACAACTCCTCCTCTTCTGGAAATATCCCTCAACAACAGCTCCCCATGACTCTTCTACCAGGAGATTACATGCTACTACCACCTGTTCCCATCACAGAAGTCGAAGCACACTGGCCACGAGTTACGTGGAATTTGCGGGCTGGGTTACAGCAGATGAAGAGCGATGCGGTTAAAATGCTCTCAATGTTACACAAGGAAAAAGAGAGTGCTGCTGTAGCAAAGATGAACAAGAGTTCTGATGTTGTAGAAGTTGAGGCAGCTTCCGACAAGCAGCTTGATATGTTTGTACGACATACAGAGCGAGCACTTCCTGCCGTGTTGGGCAAGGCACTTTGTCAAATTGCGAGGTTTCGTGCTATGGCGGACGGATCGATAGTATTATGGGTCGTGTACTAGGGAATTCATCATCTCCAAATGAGTCATCTGAGATGGAGAAAAACACAAGGGGAAAAAGGGACCCAGATGATCTCTGGGATGGATTCCCGACACCTCTAATAGTACCTGTAGTTGATAACGGTGCAGGTGCTAGTCGTCCTGCTAGTGCAGCAGTATCATCATCTTTATCTTTTCAACAAGACTCAAGTTCCTACGCCTACGGTCAGCGAACAAATGATGGTCCAGGGGAAGCAACAATTTTTAAGTCCAGAGAAGCTCTCGCGGTTGCAAGTGCAGCGGCTTTACTTCAGGATGACGAGGATTTTCATCATGATGGCGTTGGCAGAGGAAATAGTCGAATCGTGATTTTTGATGCGAGTTCCAGTGCAATTGCATACGCAGAACGCTACGACGCTCTCTTTCGCGCGGTGCTAGCGGCAAAGCGCCATCGCGTCCGCATCGACTCCATAAGACTACCCACATTGTTGCAGCATGATACTAGTTCATCTAGAAGTACAAATAGTTGTACTAGTAGTACAAGTCCTGTTGAACAACAAGAAGGTGACCAACATGCTCGTCCTGGCGCTTTCGAACCTTCTATTCTTCTAGGTCAAGCCGTGAGAAAAACAGGTGGGGGTACACACGAGATATACGATTTGCTTTTGAGCGAATACTTGCACACCAATGCAGCCGTCTTTCCTCCGTCATCGGCTACTTGTGCTGCTGTTCCTTCTACTGATGGTAGCGGTCCGCCATTGAAAATGTTGAAAAGAGCCTGTGGTCCGTCTCCAGAAGATACAGAAGATGACAAGTCGAAAAACCCCCCCTTAGGGTTAGCCTTCTCGACGACATCTTTAGCCACTGTCTGTGCGTGTCATCAACGGTTAGTCGAGAGTGGCTACGTCTGTGCATCTTGTCTTTCGGTATGCTGCGACTTTACCGCAAGGTGCACAGAGTGCGGGACTCGATTTCATGCCGTCCCTCCTGAAATGTGGCGCAGAGCGGTTTTAGCGGGTGCTGGCCCATGAGAATAAAACGATTTCTTTTTAAACAATCTATGACGCCCTTGTGGCAGTCTGCACTGAACTTGATTTATCGGAACTCGCTCACGATACAAAAAAAAAAGCGAGATAAATTGTATTGTATTGTATTGTATTGTAGCGCAACACTTCAGCATATTAACCAAGTGAAGAAGACACGTGGCATGCTAAAGTTACAGCGGTCACTGCATGAGACCACTACGCGATTTAGTCTATGTTAAGTACGTAGGGCGTAGTGGACGAGGCTGGAGTAAGTATGAGACCGATTGCGTAAGACCGACTGCGCATATGCATTGCCAGACGTTGTTGAAGGAGGAAAAGGCGATTTCTCTTCCTCCGGATAATGATTCCTCTCCCGTTGTCTGTGGTTCGTCATAATCATGAGAAGAACAGAAAACAAGACAACTATATTTTATTTCCACGCTACGCATCAATCAAAATCAAAAACGGTACGAAAAAACCGATGAAAGCAAGAGGCAGCAGATCCGATGCTGCTTATGCAAGATTGGTGTAGGAAGTTTTCATACAACAAGGACAATAAAATCTCCTTGTTACTAAGATCCCTTCACTTCACAGAGATCTCTTTGTTCTTACTATTATAGGGTTCTCTGCCTGAGGTCAAGCTATTGCTTGGCTCTTATCTTTGTGCTTTCTCTGCGCCCACCCAAGCTGGTGCGCCGAACAAACTCGAAAAGCTTGCAACTCGATAGTTGTCATCTGCCGTGATCCTAGTCAACGAACATAGTACAGTTGAACTTAGATGACCATGACACAGACGAGATTATATGCTTTTACTTATTAACATAGTAGTTGTCCGCTGGTTCTCCCGAGTTGGTGGAGGTGGTACAAGTGGTCCTAGTAAGTTAGAGGAGCAAGAAGATGTTGAATCTTTTAGACTCAAGAATGAGAGAAGGAGCCAAAAACTCAGATCATCGCATACAATGGCGAGTACCACAAACATTCACAGTTTTGACAGTGAGATTGAGCGTTTTTCCATCTTTGTTTGTTTTTGTGGTCAGTATGACACCATGCTATTCTGTAACGAGGTAAATTCGTGGTTCTGTTCAAGCCAGACAGAGAGAGAGAGAGAGACGAGCGCAACAGAATAAGAAGGTGGAGAGAGCCACCAAGGCACTAAGCTACTGAATAGGATGCTGAAAGGTATAGGCATAGCCTAAAGACATGGCCGGCGTTGACTATCCCCAACGCTTTCCGGACAATGATATAATTGCAAGGAATAACATCCCCGCTAGAATATTAAGCCTTGCCGAATTTGCTAAGTGTGCGAGTACGCCGCAGGAGCTTGGGACCACAGAGGTGATCCCTCTGCTTAAGTAGCTAGAATTTATAGAAAATTTTCGTGCACGATTAACTGCCCCGATTTTTTTTGAATTTTTAGAATAAGGTGCTTATTGATTTTTAGGGAACATAAAGTTTGGATTGGTAATATTATAGTGCTTGTTAGACTCAAAGTGGGACTTTGTTACAGTCAAGACCTATGCTATACTAGATCCGGAGACTCGTTGCAGGCGTAGCACGTTTGAAAACAACTCGACCCTGATAGAATTTAAAACATTTGCATTCTGCATGAAACAGCGCACATCGTTCACTTTTAAGAAACACTGCATGCTAGATCCATAAAATCGAACGATCAGATCAATACGCGCGTAAGAGTAAGACCCTCTAGAATCTTAAAAGCCGCACTAGTGTTCTACTTCCCCCGAGATCGTTCAAGATATTTTTCGCTCAAGATAGTCAACCAAGGGCTAAATCGTTTTGCTTTCTTGTTAGTTTTGCCTACTTGTTTTATTTAGCGCATTCGATCTGTTTGCAGTCTAACCCAATAATATCTTGGTGCATTTACTGGCTGTTTTAACGTCCTCGTTAATTGTTTGATAAAGTTCGTCTGCTATTTGCCCTTTCTTAGACTCAGAAGTATTACACCACTGACAGTTATAAAGCCGCACTAGTGTTCTACTTCCCCCGAGATACTTCAACTTTTTGAAGCTCAAGATAGTAGTTGTTCTTAGTTGATTTGTGTCCCCGCCGAGCAAGCAGCAAGTAGTATCCTTGAGTTTGCGTCGAAAATAGGTCATTTTTTAGCACAGTAACTGCAGCAAGCTGTCGATCCATCCGAAACATTTTCGATCAGACCAGTCAACTTTTTCCAGTATCCTCGGGGTAGTTAGAAAGTTGTCAGTTGGTTAAAGTAAGTAGGCGGCAGAGGGCGTTTGAAATACTGAACTGTACGCACGGATCTAAAATTAGCGATCAGTAAAGAATTCAAAATTGAGGATCTTCGACGGATCAAGTTTTTGGTTGGTCACCGGAACGACCAGCAGCACAGTAGAGTAAACGTCTTCAACATCAGCAACATCATCACTAAGCTCATCAATTGAGTCAAGACGCTCACTACAACAACAACAACAACAGCCAAGTGATTCATTTACTCGATCAACCGCAGGCTTCTCGAGTACCATTGGGGTGCATCACTATCATCGCTATACTAGTCGAATTGATTCGCTTGATGTCGTGTTGCGCAATATTATAAAACAACTATAATTTTTTCAAGCACTGTTCTCTCCGCTTCAACTCATTTCAAGCACAGCTGTTCTCTCCGCTTCAAAGCTTATTATACTAGAAGAGCTAACAACAACTACGATGTTCGGACTATCTGGAGGATCTCAATCTCGTAGCACAGGGGCGCTGCTCTTTGTGGCCGTCCTCGGATTGGGCTGTGTGCCTACTTCTACCATCGCCGTCAAGCTCAAGAAAGCGGGCAACCCCCCGAACCCGGTGGGCTTTTTAGAGGCGCGAGATGATGGAGGAGGAGCGCCAGCAGCAGGTGCTCCTTTGGAAGATGATTTGGAAACGGGGGGAGGTCCACACCCACCTGAGGCTGCGCCTGAGCCTGAAGGCGCAAACCCTGCTGGAGGCGCAGGTGATGAAGGCGCAGCTCAAACTCCAACTGCCTCACCAGCTCAAGAAGCCGAACGCCGTGCTACCTGCTGCTCTCGTTGGAAGAAGAACCTCTGCAAAGTTCTTCTAGGAGTTTCAGCGATACAGGTCTTGACCCCTATTGCATGGGAATTTGGAAATCCTTTTTTGCAGCATCGTCGGGCGATCGAACCCTTGGATCCCGCTACCGATGTGCAACACACTGGCATTGATCAAGGCTGCCCCGTTGGTACCTGTCGCTTTTATCCTGGAGACCTTTCCGGAAACAGTGACGAGGCAACTTTCGTTAAACAGGAAGCGCAAGAAGGAAGTTCTATTTACTTTACGAGTGTACTAGGAAATGCATCTCCAAAGAGATCACCATCTGGAGGAAGAAAATAGGAAGACTTAGGTATAATCCAGAAGATGATCTCTGACAAGATGATCTCTCTCTCTCTCTCTTGCACTGAACTTTGTGCGACTCGCTCGCACTACAAAAAAAAAAGCGAGATTAATTGTATTGTATTTGATGGCATTGCATTGTTCCACCCTAGTATACATCATTATAGTGCCTCCTCTAATTACTGTCTGAGGCGCGAGTTTAATCTTCCTTGTGAGGAAATCGCTAGAAATGGAGCCGATCTGCGCAATCCTGCGTTGCTTTGTCTGGCAGACGAAAGACAATGTGGCCGATTTGTGCCTGAGGTGAATCAGAGCGACGTGAAGAAGTTTCTTTCGGAAATTGACGGCATGTCGTATGACGCTATGAGTTCCCATGCATCCGAGCAGGAAATGTGTATGAACCTGCGACCAGACAGAACAACCAGGAGTTCAAAAAGCAACGGAGGAGGTACTTCCTCCGCTGGAGACGAGGGTAGTTCTTCTTCTTCGGCAAGAACATTAGCTGCTCAAGAAATTGGAAGTCCACAATTTCAAAAGTGTGTCGTGCAGCTCCATGTCGATGTTGCTCTCGGTGACGCAGAGTCCGCAACGCTCTTCTACCCGTCGGCACCTCCAGCGGGAGCTGCGTGCGAAAGGGGAGCATTCGTTGACTGCAATATCAAAGTGCTACAGGTGCGCAACATTCAGCGGGAGATGCTTCGCGTTATGGATTCAAGGAATCACAGGTACGATGGTAGTTCATCAGTTGCGATGATCGCTCCTCCGAAAAGAAACGAATTCGACAACGATCAGCAGAGTCCTTTCGCTTGGCGAGGGTATCCGCGGATGTGGCCAGAAGGGCTTTCGAGCATCTACAAGGAAGCGTTTCTCAACTTAGGTGGGCCCAACAATCTTTTGCCTTGGAGAACATTGAAAGGCGATTACAACTCTCACCTCGTGCAGGAGGGCACCTGGGTTTACCGAGGTATTCTGATCCGCAATCTTCCAGGCCCAAAAGGTATCACGGCCCCTGCCATGGACGTTGCGAATGTTGAAGCGTATCTGCGAGCACACTACCCAGTGTCCTCGTACTTGGTTTGGGAAAGACCGAGACATACGACTTCTCTCGCAGGAGTTGCCATCTGTTACATGTTGAACAGACCTCCGAGTGCAGCATCTTGGAAAGCGCCCGATATGCTCGATAACATTATACCGAAGGAGTTTTGCAGTGCGGCCCCGTTCAACTGGGCCGATGCGTACGACCCTCCAAAACGAGATACCGATCTACCGCTGATGTACAACATCGAAATTCCGGAAGGCCTCACGGAACGGGAACAACAACGCGTAGCTAAAAAGGGAGGCGGCTTTTTGCATTGGTTGAAGACAGGCTGGCTTTGGTTATGGTTAAGTACTTAATAAATTGAATTAATCAACAAGAAATGGTGATGATCCATCCTGCTCATGGTCTGCTCACTTTATAAGTGCTTTCTTACTTATGCTGTCGAAAAAGGCCCAACGCAAGACCAGAACAGGAAAATACTCACCTTGCACACATCTTGCCTCATTCGCTCGTGCCTTCATTCTCGTCCTCGTTAATTAAATCCACTCATGTATTGCACAGCGACAGCTTAGTAGTTTGCCTTTGCCAAGGGATAATAATCTCTTGTGCCTTACCCCTGCACTACCCATGACAAGGTGTCCCCCACACTCCAAACAATACCTCGCGAGCAGGTCTAAATGAATGAATTAATTAATTACTGGTGGTGCAGCAACCTAACCTGTACGGTTCTGGTATTTGGTAACCTGAATTTGATCACAAGGATATCCTTCGTGTTTTCCTTATGATTGAAATCAGGTTACCAAATACCAGAGCCATTCATAACCTAGAATGCCTTAATTGCGGTGTGCCTAATGTCCACAACCTAACGACAAGTTAGTAGGAGTTTGCCAGGAAAATAATCTTAATCTCTTGTTGTGCCTTATAACTATATTTAGACTGATGCAGGAGCTGCATCAATCTTGCAGTTGCATCTCACAGTTTTAATTACCCCGCGAATGGGTAAACTACTACTACTTCTAATATCCGCTGGCTATGAGCACCAAGTCCTAACGTCGCCTGGGAGCTTGTTCAAAATCAAGAAGGTAGAGCTGGGTCGCACTAAAGTTTGGGACTACTTTGGAAAAGGAGAAGTGGCCAAAGCGGCCGCAAGCAAAGAAGCAGAAGGGACGAAGGTGGAAGAGGCGGGCGACTTTCATGCAATTGTGACTTTGGAGCTCGTGCGGTATGGAGACGCGCCAGAAGACTGGACCAAAGCGGTGGAACCTTCTAGAAAGGTCGTAGAAGAGGAGGCGGATGCTCTTCATGAGGAACATCTTCGACAACCACAGGGCCATGAGGGTCGTGAGGCGACCGTGATCGGATGAAGAGCAATGTTAAAGACGAAAGAACCTGGTTCGAGCATGTCCAGGAGAAGGTTCTGCAACTATAATTAGATCCTAAGAAGCGTACGACCGTAATTCATCCTAAGAAGCATCTTTGATGCCTGCCTTGCCCTTTACTTACTAAGGGGGAAAAGCGTCAAAGATGCCATCTTTCAAGATGAATATTTGTAAGGTCTAATTAGAGCTCCAGCTCCCACGACCGTGGAGGTGGACGTACTCTTGCACAGCTTCCAGTCGACGTCGGGCTGTTCTGAAAACCTGTCGAACAGGTAAGAAAAAGTGCTCTATTACTTCACGAGTTGCATTCGTGACCTAAAGTCGCTTTTAGTGTTGCGTTCCGCTGGTCGGGGGTCCGTGGTGTCTTGCTTGAAGAAGGAAGTCTGCAAAAATTAAGATCGGCGTTGGAAGGGCCAAGAAGATGACGCTGATCCAAGCATGATGGTGCAAGGACGATGATGGTCGTTGTTTTCAGATGATGTTGATTAGGATTTTAGATTGCTGTTGTTGTCCTCTTGGGTTTTCCTTGGGTTACTTAGTACTAAGCACCTAGGATAAAAATAGTAAATCTTCCAATACATCAATGACCTCTTGCCAGGCACATCAATCAATCAGTCAAGCAATCAGTCATCCATAGAAGGCCAACCAATCGCGCGGCGTCCTCACATATAGCGGAAAAAATTCCTCGCGTCCCTTGAGTCGGAGCCGCTTTTTCACTCTGACTCCAAAAACCTTTCGCTTTTGTCACCTTTCCAGCATCCACATCCCCACCGAAAACATGTAGGAAAAGTTGATAAAAGTTAGGGATGGTTTTATGAACACTGAAGAATCGTTCCTGTTATCATTCACGACTCGGAGCAAAAGCGCGCTCTCTTGTTCAGAACAGTGAGGATAGAAGTACTAAGCTTGTCGCAGCGCGCAAATAGATCTGTCTCTTATTTGTCTATATCAATATCGGTAAAGCAGATTATTTTTGACGTTGAGAGCAGGGGGGGAGGGGGGGATGTCCTTCTTGCCCTGGTACATATGTAGGAGTGTCCTTCTTACAGCAGGTTCAAGAAGTAGCTCTCCATCTGCTTGGTGTTGTATTAAGCAATGAATCTTCTACTTTTGGCATTGAGGTTGCACACGAAACGTCGTTTGACAGTGACTCGGTATATCATGATCATCTTGAGAGCGGATTTTCTATTCAAAAGGTAGAGGATGAGAGCAAGTTGTTGTAGTTGAGAGTCTTCAGGACAAAAGGTGAGAGTCTGAGATGACTTCTTCTTCTCTTTTTGATGTTATTCATTCATTCATTCACAGCCATAATATGCAATGAAGATGTGCGAACCTTCCCACACCCCTCAAATATCCCAGCAATACGATGAGAGCAGCCGAAAGCTCTCCAATCAATGAAAAGCAGACTACATAAGTTGAATTTGAAATGTTGAAGCAACCATCTCCCAATGCGAACAATTTCACCTGATAGGGAGGACTCGGACTGTAGTTTCACCAGAAATGAAAAATAGGTACACTACAACTGGTCCACGCTGTGATGCAATCTTAGTCGGCAACTATAGACCGGAACTTTGTCCTCGATTTGTGTGGTAGATTGCTGCATCTGCATCCCCATTCATTTGATGTGCAGCAAAGTGATTTTTATTCGTTTTGGAGTTATTTCTGTCCTTTCAAAGGACCGAGCCGCTCAAAAAAAACACCCACGTACTTAAACGACCGAGCGAGCAGCTGCACGTGAGGAAGACACGACGGAGCAGAAGTATCAGTACATCCGCCAATGCGATAGATCTTGCGAACTGTTCCGCAGCAACCTGTTTTTAGATGAGCAGCAGCACTGGCTGAGAAGAGATCCTAGCCGTCTCAAAGCAGCACTGCAACAGAGTTGAGGAACAACCAGTGGCTGCTGTGTTCCTGCAGAAAGCGTCCAACGAAAGCGTCTTCCTAAAACTACAACTTCTAGTGGTAAAACAAAAAAAAAATCGACTACTACAAGAAGAACAAGATTTTTATACTAAGTAGATACTTTGCTGCACGACTTCTACGAGCAAGTACACGTACACATCATAGACGCACGACGACTTACATCTTCATCTAGAAAAAGTAGTAGGACAAGCACAAACTACGAGCCACCAACAAGATGTTAGCCTCAGACGACGCGTACAACGCAGGGTTGACGCACCCAGAAAGATGGGGTACCCTAATGGCCAACTGGTATGAGGAGATGATCATGAGACAGCAAACGGGTTTATGGTCGGCTTTTTTCCATCTTTCTCAGCCTCTCTTCGGTGCCCTTTTGTTCTGATGGAAGAATACACAAGGTACCGAGACGGGGGACCGAGAAGATGAATAAAGGCCGACTCTAACAGAACAAGGCCGATACATACCACAAAGGCATATACGCCGGTCGGGCTTGCTCAAAGATTTTACGAAGGTACTACCTTGGTTGTTTTTCTCTTGGATCCTCCTCCTGTAGTGGCACTACAACACTCAGTGCAATGAATTAGACAGCAATTATCGTAGTAAAACACAGGAGACTGCACCACCTCGCGCTAGGCACATTCATTCACTCACTCAAGTTAGGACTACTGGTTGCTTGTATAATTAATGGTAATATCGTCGAATAAAGAAGTCAGTGGTGCAGCTGCAGTTCCACCTTTCCTGGAGATGCATCATCGGTCCAAAAGCGCTTCGATTCTCGGTTATCTCGTTCTCTGTCACGAAGATTGTACTTTTTCTGCTAGGAAGGAACAAGAAAGAGTGATCGGTCCTATTTAATCTGCCATAGGCGTTACTCACGTCCGAAGCAGGAGTCTGTCGCATTGAGCTGCCGCGTCTCTACTCGGGTCGCTACGGAACCAGGCAGCCTTAAGTGAAAACGAGTGATCCTGTCATGAGCTTCTACTTCGGTTGTACTTGGCTTGAAAAACTAGTGATCCTGTCATGAAGATTTTTATGTGGAATTTAAAGCTTGTTTTATTGAGGTTTAAATACGAGTGCGCGAAGTGCGCGCTCCCCGGGGGGCAACGCCGGGTAAAAAAGGTTCCACCTGCTCAGTGCGTTTAGCCGAGCGCCCGCCAGCGATGGCGAGGCACTCGGGAAGCAAAAAGTTTCCCCGCCCCCCCCACACCCAGGCGTTGTTAGCACCCCTCGCGCACGACCCGCGTCGACACGCCCCGTCCACATGCGTGAGCCACTGCAAGCTCGCGGTGATGGCGAGGTCGTGTCCGCGAGTTGGCGCGCGAACGTACGGCAACCTCCAGACCTGCGTCTGGGAGTGTCGAGGAGACGTTCGGGATCCTTCGACTTGTCCCTACCTGAGTCTTGCTTGCCCGCCGCCGCAGGCGCCTCGCCTAGCTCCCTCGTGCCGCACGTAGAATTTAAATGTACCTCTACTTGCTGAAAAATTATCTGACTCTCGTCAAATCCACCTCAATGTCAACACCACTCTCAAATCCTCCTCTAATTGCAACATCTTCATCTTCTGATGTAGTCGTGGTCAATAAAATGCAACAATTACCCAACCCACACAATAGAAACTTTTTGAATCGTGCTAAGCATACCTGCTTGCCGACGTCTTGCACAGAATTATATGCTTCACACACATATGCATAGAGGAGCACGACCTCCACATACGTAAACTTGCATACATAGACTGACGAAAATCTATCTCTCTGAGTAACAAAGATCTGCACGTACTAAAATTGGAAAGAAGTGCTTAAGAACGTTACTATTTATTACCACATAAGCATATTATCAAGCTCAAGCAACACATCTACTTCTACATACTACATCAACATAGTACTTCTACTTCTTCAGGAGCATTATCAAATATCGACGACTTCATCTCGTGAACAACAGCTACAACTACAAACACAAGCGCAGCAGCTTCTACGAAAGCATACATCACACCTCCAACGACAGCAGCAGCACACAACAACACATCATCTCCACGACACCAAGGAGAAGATCCACAGGATTGATACCTCGATTAAATATTCGAGTCGTGCAGGGGTGGATATTAGATTATCTAACCGACCTACAATCTAGTCCTCCTATCAATATTTCACTCCATGATTACGCGACCCTGAAAAATATCGACGTAGTTCCAAGAACAACTTCTTCTACTACTGCGACAGGTCTGTGCTAGAGGTAGACCAACTACTACCTCCAGATCTACCACTACCTCACACCTCAAGAAGAACTACATCTGTAGTATTAAAAGAAGTGGTCTTCTACTGTACTTCTAGTAGAACCACGAAGACGAAGACATCTTAAAAGAAGTCTTCTACTGTACTTCGAGTAGAACCACGAAGTAGACTTCTTCTTCTTGTTCTTGAACAAGGAGAGGCAGACACGAGGCAAGAAGATGCCGTCTCGCATGTACAACCCCGCTTTGGTGAAGGATGAGGCGAATCCTAATAGTACTAGCATGAAAGATGCTTATCGTACCGGACAGAAAACTGCCGTGCACAGTCTCGACGAATTCCTGAACTTACATGGAGGAATGGAGGCATTTGCGGACCAGTACGAGAGCGTAACCGTGATCAACCAGACAACATACGATTATGATCGATTTGAACATCTTCTCCGTCATTTTCAAAAAAACCTGAGAACAAGAACTACTGCTCGTCGTGCTGTAGTGATAAATCTATAAAAAAACAAAGAATGCGGGTAGTACAACTGGAGGCGTTGCTCAAGTAGAAATACTAGTCCACCTACTGTACCACTTCAACGATCCTCATTTCGTCATTACTTACTTCAACGGCGGTCCTTTTCTCTAATGTAACCATTACTTCAACGACCCGCACTGGAAGGCGATGCTAAAAGTACAGAACACCCCGATGGAGGGCGTAGGAGAGAAGGTAAGACGAACAACGACGTCGACATCTGAGGAGAATTGTTTTCGACAGTTGAATTTATTATCTACTTATCAGTATGGTATTAAAAATATGAATATTCAGGAGGAGGATCATGGTCAGCATCATCTTCATTTTTGTTACTCTATATAACGATGGAGTAACGTTGGCAAAACTGGCGAGTCACGCATCCCATAGCAGGAAAATCGGTTGCCTTCCAACTTGTAGTAGGAGGGTAGCGCGACTGAATGAATGAATGAAATGATGGATATAGAAGATAGGTACAGCGAATGGTTCCGGTATTAATTTGGTAACCTGAATTTGATCATAAGGGAAAACAAGAAGAGAACCCTTATGATCGAATTCAGGTTACCAAATACCAGAGCCATACAGTACAGGCATGTTTCGTTTTTTTCTGACCAACTTCTCCAGCTTCCAACCGATGGATATGCAGTCAAGGACAATACTTTCGATAGGTGCTACGGACACAGGACCTTCGATATTGAATTCCCAGCCAGTGTCGAAAGCGGACGCTTCTTTGTACAACTTTTTGATCCTTAACGAGGTTATATGACTTTCAAATCTTTCGTGGCTTTGGCAGTACAATCGCAGCATCCATTTCGAATATGATGTCAGACGATCAACATCACTGTGCTGGATATGGATTCTCCATCGATCTTCCTCTTTACTCAGCGGAGTGTGAATGAATAACATCATCTTGTTTGATATTCATCTACTTCCTCGTCGTCATCTTCTTACGAACCACAGCGGGAAGGCAATCGTGACTTGAAGGCAGGACAGAACTTTCGATCAAAGGGACCGAGGCAAATGATTCATGAAGGTCCTACTAGTATCAGAGACGATTCAGAACGAACTACTACTAAGTTATTTTACTAGAAGCTGCATTAAGATTCTGACTACAACTTCTTGTTTCACTACGTCGGCATTCGTATGAATACCGTCCTGTGGTCAACAACAAATACAAACGTTACACTGTGGTAGAGCAGTAAGATACTAGAAGCTGCAGCTGCATGAAGATTCTGACTACAACTTGTCTCACTACAAACAACTGCAACTACAACTACACACAACACAGCCGCCGCAGCGGATCATGCGGATAAGTATGTCGCAGCAGTCGAACAGATCGAGGAGGCCAGATGTGTATTCCCGTTTCCGGTGACCACAAACCAAGAGTTGAACTTATGACGAAACTGCAGTTTTGAAGCCCACTTGTTGGAGAGTCACTCACTCTGAGTATAGCAAGCGAAGAATACTTGCAAGATTCAAAGGTCTCATGGTGGAAGTCATGAAGATCGATTTACTCAAGTACTCACGGACTAGCAGGACCACGACAACCACGCACTACATCTAGCTACGTGGGACCTTTAAAGATACTGGCACATTATATACTGCAAAGATGATATAGTAGATTTTGAAGTAGCTGAGGGTGAGTATTTTCTTTTTGGTTATATGACTATGAGACACGACCCTCCCCGTTTCCCATCTTCTCCTCCTTCATATCCTCAGCGTACGGAAGCAACGAAGCCACCAGCAGGCCCACTGCGGACGCGAACTGATGTGCGAACGCAAACTAGCTATTCCAAGGACGTTCCAATCACCTTCTACACCGAACAACTGAAAAGCGACAGTTGTACTAAAAAACCTTGAGTTATCGAAGAATCGAATTAAGTAGAAAATATAGCTATGCACAATATTAGGTGGATCAGCGGTTGTAGTTGTCGTTGTGCCTTCTATCGTGATCAAGATCTTCTTCAAGTTCAAGTTCTCACAAGCTACCCACCAGCTTTCTTCATCTGTGTGGTCGATATCCAATATATAAATATCCATCTGCATCCGCAACCGCATCTCTGCTCAACACCTCCACAGCTTTCGTCCGTTCTAGCGTGAATGTTTCGGCAGCAACAGGACATCACCTTTTTGGAAAAAACGCCAAGTTTTCAGCACCCACGAACCTATCCTACACGGAGCATCCCCACAAAACCGAAGCGGATAATGAGATGTTCCATTATGGCTAGGAGAACTAGAAGAAGGATCATGATAAATTTGTATTTGATACTAGATGATGGAAACCTCCAACCTCTAATAAACCCTGACATAGCTTCTATGGACAACTTGCAGATATTACCAAGTACAATAACAAGCGACTGGGACTAGCTTGGATATTTTTAACAAGTGGTCTCTTTAATTACCACCTATCGAGATTCTAATCCCCGCAGAGCGAGGCACGCAGATTAGAGACGCAGAAGGCAGGCGAGTCGGTCCCATCGGAGGGTGAGTTGGATGCAGTGACAAACCTAGCACATCTCAAAATTGCCCTCGTTACAGGATTGAGGGAGAAAGAAGGTGCTTATACTTGTTGTGCTTAAATACTTGTTGTACATATACAACTTGTTGTACTTCTCAACTTACAACTGTTACTTATACTTGTTCTTGTACTTCTCATGATGATCATGCTGAAGATGAACTCCAATTTTGGTTTCTTATTTGATGTGGATCCTATTATTTCCATCAAGATGTTGTTGACTAGTAGAGTTTTGACAACATGATCCCACGTCTTCTTCAGGACCTCTGTGCCTAGCGAAATTGCGTCAAGCAATGAAGGACGCGTGTGACAAGGACGGCTTCTTACCAAAGGCATTGGCCTGCAAGATTTTGGCGACGAGTGGCGTAGACGAGAAGGCAATCGGGTTTCTTGTAGTTAAGGCTCACCACGAGCACGATAGTAGTTGAAATCTTGCGAGGCACCTTGACTTCTGTAGAATAGATTCAGTAATCATCAAGTAGGCGCACAATAATTCTGATCGCCAGCACATCAAGGCGATCGTTTTTATTCTTCGCATGATTTCCATTTCTGCTCCTCCACAGTACAACGTAGATAAAAGAGAACGGTACCACCATCACATTGTGAAGAGCATCTGCTTACTGTTATTGTGAAGAACGGTATCACCATCTGCTTACTGCTATTCTATCTGCTCATCGTTGTAGACGGAAGTAGTTGAGGAGTCATCTTTTATGCCCCTGGAGTGGGTACGTTCATTCATTCACTCACTCACTCACGGACTCACTCACTCACGGACTCACTCACTCACGGACTCACTCACTCTAACTTCGAACGCATGCAAGTAAATTCCGACGTTGCGATGCATCCCTTGCTACAGGCTGTGCGGCCGCCCATCCGTCAGGGTGGTGAACGGGCTCTCTGGCTCAGCGAAGTCTTGGCCGCTGGGAGTGAAAGTTATGAGGTGCTGACTAGGTTGCAAACTTTCGGTCGTTGTACTTGTACTCTTGTACAACTAGTCTTCTTGTTGATGGAATTGCAAAATAAAAGTTATCCTGATGTATTGGTGATTCCAGATGTTGAGAGTTTTCCAACTTCGTTTATTTCTTGGAGAGGATCTGTTCGGATGACTTTTTTCTTGAAATTTTTTTTTGATTTCTAAACCACGTGGACTGAGGCCTGCGGTTCCGCGGCTTGTGAGAAGTTTGGCTTGACCGACAAAGACGCTGGCGAAACGTTTTTGAATGACGTTGCGGCAGTGTGCTTTGATGTTGCCGAGATACAAGCAGCGGTACAGGCAGCCTAGAACATCAGTTGTTATGATCATGACGAGGGTAGGATGAAACGCTTCATTCCCGGATGAGTCGTGGCCGTCTGAAATTAAAAGCGGTTCTTCAGTCATTTTTTTTGTTAATTGTCTGAGAAGTTGGAGTAAAGTTGTTGTTGAGTATCTTCTAAAAAACCTGGTTTGTCGCCAATTTATACACTAGAAGTTGTTAGAGTTGTTGAACAAGATGATTGCGACGAGATGAAGTAAATTTCCTGTCGTCGTGAACATGAGTTGTTTGAGTGCAGGAGGTGAACAGAATGTGATGTATCTGATTCTGAAGAGCCAGTTGAAGACGAGTAACCCACTACGTTGCGCGTAAGAAGTAGTTTGATGTAGATCACAAAAGATATCGTCTCTTTTGAACTAACTTCAACACATTCACATTTATAAAAAGATATGATTCCAGTTGCTTAGATGAAGGACATGAACCTAATATGTACAACACCACTTACGAGGTCGTCAATAAACAGTCTAAATTTATATTGTCACCTTCTAGATGAAGTAGAATGTCCATTTCCTTTCCAGTATGCTTAAGATTATTCTTGTAGTTCTTCCCGATCCTATGATCAATATAATCCATATCGTCGTCTACGTGATGTAGAAGTACCAGAGATGGATTGAACATCTTCACGAATTGAACGATGGTCAGAAATTTAGAAGATGACCAAAGTCACGCCGTCTGTAACTGTAAGATTCAAGAAGTAAGTATGAAAGTACGCTCTACAAGTCACATACTTGGTCTACTTGGTAGACTGAGGACTAAGTAGTTTGTCGTGGTGAAGAACAAGGAGGATTCACTCCGCAGGCATCAGGAGGCACGGCACTATTTTCACAGAAAGAACGAGATAAAGGTTATAACTTCATCTTTTTGGAGCTTGTACGTGAAGGTCTTAGCAAAATATATTATGACATGCAAATAGATGGGAACAAAGAGTGGCAAAAAGGGTTATCAAATCGAGCTCCAAATACCGTGAGTAGAAACGGTTTATCATCTCCTTTTCTCCCCACAGTCAAAACTTAAATCTTTGGTATAATATTACTTAGTTGCTTTGGTTGCTTAGCTGATTACTTCCTTTACTGAGCAATTGGCCTCTCTCATCATGGAAGCTGCCAAAGATTAAGTAAATCTAGAATGTATTCGCATATTGAATTATGTAGACAATCACGTTGTGCTTTTGGGTTTGACATACCGTGTGTTCAATATCTATGTTTTTCTGATTTTCTATCGTTGTGACTGAAATACTTACGGCTTCACGGCAAAAGAGTATCGTTTCTGGTTGGACGAGGCAGCGGAGCAGCAGCAAGAAAAAGGATGGGCAGCTTGGAAGGCTGCGAGCTTCGACCTCTGCATGAGCCTACAAGATTTTCGTCGTGGACGAGGAGTGTGGAAGCGCCAAGTGGAAACGAAAGCGACGACACTATCGTGGGAGGAATGGCATCGAGAGTATCGGATGGATTTCCCGGACTGCATTGACGAGGAAAGGCGGAGGAGATTGCAGACCTTAGCAAAGAACGCAGCACTGAAGAGACGTGCAGAACTAATAGCTCCAGGGATTGGAGATCTGGAGGGAGAGGAACTTGGTCAAGCACTATCCAAATACGCAAGTACGTATGAAACGAATGTGCTGGTGCGACTTGTGGGAAAACCAGACCGACCACCATCCGCGGCGAACACATCCAAGAGGCCTAGGAAGGTGAATCCGAGGCGTGTTATGAAGAAGAAAGGCAAGAAGAAGAGGAAAGGCAACATAAAAAAGGAAGAGAGAGCTAAATAAGAGAAAAGGCAAAAAGTAGGCAAAGAAGAAGTGTTATAACCTCTAGAGAAGTAAGAGCCCCTGCGTATCAGGCAAAGGTAAAACTGACTGGTAGAGCAAAATAGTGGTATGCATATGTGAATATGTACACTACAGTGTTACACACGTTTCAAAGCCTTGCGAAAAATCAGAAATGGAAAGTTCGTTCTTTTGTGTCTCCATTTCTTACATTTCTTAGCGGTGGGAGAAGTTGAAAGAAGAGGCACTGTTCTAAAAGCCTGAAAAATAACGTGAAAGAGAATACAAATTGCCTTTCCTCTGCCCATAAGGATAAATAGTTAATGTCGCTGCCGGAAATCGAGGGACAATGAAGTAGTAGCGAGGTCAAGAAGAAAGCAGGAAGTGTGTAGATGTAGATGATTAGTTGACACGGAAGAAGAGAGAAAGGAAAACACTAGTATGCAGATAAGGTAACGGGGTAGCAACGGTAGAGGCAGCCTCGGTCTGCGTTCTTCTACAGCGCATCAATCGGTCGAAAAATGCCGGGAATAGAGGGCGTGATAGATTGGAAGGAATAAGTAAATAATTTCTGTAGTCCTTCTACGGCTGCGAAAATCTGCTGGAGTATGCAGGTAAAACTGCGGACGGCAGATTCCATCCTAATCCTAATCCTTACGGGTTTACCAATTACCTCAAGCTGAAGTAGAACTAGAAGTGCGTCTTGTGTTATTTATACATCCACCAAAAACAACATGTCAAGCTGCAAGAACATCCACCACGTACCGACAACAACATGTTGATCATCTGGCCGTTTCGGTTCATTTGATGGCAAATCCAGCCTATACGCTCACTCCGTCATAAGTGAGCCTACTCCTATCCTATCCTAACATCAGGCTAGAAGTAGGAAAGCGGAATAGCTGCTTTATCTGGGAAACGTCATGGCCACAATATCGTCACGGTGGTCACACCTGGGACGGTGGTCATGGGTGCAGTTGTTTTCGAAGTTGCTTTCGAAAGTGGCGCGGTTGCTTTCGAAGATGTTTCTTTTCGTTGTCTTTTGCTCCATTCTCTTCTTTATGGAAGATGACGGATGTAGATGCTTTATCCATCCTTAGTCCTCATGGCACTGACTTCTCACTTCTACATCTACATCGGCCTGGAGGCACTGACTCTTCTTTATGTTTTCTATAAGGATCCATACTGACTCTTCTCTATTTAGTAAGGACGGATCCTACATAAAGCACTGACCCTTCTTTATGTAGGCCTGGTGGCCCTGACTCACTTCAAGGGAGAAAGTGCCAGGATGGACTGCCTCTACTAGTACTACTAGAGTCTTGACTTCTCCTTATTTAAGGAATTATATTAGATATAGAGGAGGCGAGACTCCAGTAGAGACTCTAGTACTTCTGTTCTAGAGGGTTCTTTATCAGAAAAAAAATCGAAAAAATTCTCCTTTCATATTCTTCACGTGGTTGCTGCTGAATCAGCCAGAGATGACCCAGATCTGGCAGACCTGGTACGACATCTCACGGAAGCAGATTGAGTCCGATACAAGAACGAGAGCACGGACAGAAGGAGAGGACGAGGAGCTCAGCTTATGCGCCTCATCCGTCTTTGTTGAATATTTTGTGTCGTGTAGTGGTTCCCTGTTCCTTGGATGGTTCCGGTATTTTTGGTATAGCCTGATTTTGATCAGAAGGGAAAACTACAAGAAGAGAATCCTTGTGATCGAATTCAGGTTACCAAATGCCGGAAGCGTGCCGTTCCTTTTTGCGGTTGTGGCCCTTGAACGTTGAGCCTTTTTGTGGTTGTGGTCCTTCCATGTCAACCTCTAAGTAGAAGCTTTTCGCTTTCGCGATTTGCGAAGTGCCAGATCCCGAGGGCTTTCCCGCCGCTCATCTCGGTGAGCCATTTTCGAAAAACGCATCGCGACTTCGTGAAGAGATACCACAGCGGAAAGGTATGGAAGAAAGCGAACGGCACAGTTGCTGGCAAAAGAAGCTACCAGGGCGTCGGTGACTTTAAGGCTACCCCGACAACCCTTCAAGCATCGGCATCCGCCGGCAGCATAAAAATTCCTTTCTCAGCATCATTCTCTCGAGGAAGCTGCGAACGTGGTAGTTCTAATTAGTGGCGGAACCCGTTGACAAAAGGAGCGAAGACGGACGAGTGGCAGCGGTTGTTCAACGGGCCTTTCACCATGTGCGAATGGAGTGACGCGGCGTATTCCCAAAGACTCATCGTGGAAAACATGATCAGACAACACGAACAAGAAGAGAAGACCGAGATGAAAACCACTAAGAAGATGAGTTTGGGCACTAGAGTAATGTTAGAAAAATCAACAAGAAGTAGTGACATCAGTGAGAACCAGCAGATGAATCACGCTAGGAGTAGTAGTAGGAGTAACATCAGTAGTAAAAATGATACTAATGCTTCTTTTACTAGGGCACGCCTCCGTCCGGTCCCGGTGGTCCCTCTATCGTCCACCACGCACGTGCAGTATTGCATTCAGCTGCCTCCGTCGCGTTCGCAGAAAGAGGAGAAAATAGGGACGAATGAGGCTTCGGAAGCACCACACTTAAGGCTTGGGAGTTGACCTAAATCATCTAAGAGCGTCTGTATGTCTTCTTCAAGTAGGAAAGCCACAGATAAAATAAATGTGCGACCTACTAGAGGGGGGCCAACTTTCAAACCCTAACTCACGCTGAAGATGGGCTTGGAGAAGTAGACTCGTCGGCCGAAGAACAAGATGGAGCTAGACAATACGCCACAATCTTTTCGTCGTTATTGTCGATTCTTGCCGTCCTGTTAAGACTTCATCCCGTAATTGTTCAGCTTGAAGAGATGCATCTTGGCGCCTTTCGTCCCTTTAAGTAAGGGTGAAATAACACACCAAAGATGCTCTAGGACTCCAAGATGAAGAATTAATGCAACCTGCAGCTCTAATCCTGTTTCAGAGGGGATTGGGAGTTGATGTTCTCCCTCTGAACGGCAAACGAGTATACCGTTTGCAGCTTCATCCTGCTCGTCGTAAAGATGAAAATTATAATGTCGGCAAAGACAACGACACTGCAAAGCGGAAGCAACATCTGCACCCACTCCAATTACTGGGCAAGACAAGAACTACTAGCGAAAACGAAATAAACAGAAAGAAGGATCAGCAAACGTTTGACTCGTTCACTAGCGAAAACGAAATGAACATTGTGAAAGAGGATCAGCAAACGTCATCTTCAACAGCGTCTGAAGATGTAGTGAAACTCTGCCGCCCCTATAGGATAACGATGATGGTGCACGCAAGGGGGGAGGGGGAGAATATTAAACTTAAGGCGACCTCCGCTATATCATTCTATCATCCTCAACGTCATTATCCTTGGCTCTTTGCTATATCATCCTCTCATCCTCAACGTCATTATCCTTGGCTCTTTGCTATATCATCCTATCATCCTCAACGTCATTATCCTTGGCTCTACTTTGCTATATCATCCTATCATCCTCAACGTCTTCATTGTCCTTGGCCCTTTTTCTACATGAAAGAGAAGCCCCCAAGGATACGACACTCGTCAAGGAAGATCTTCATGCGACAGCAACGGTAGCGCTAATAAACGTTGGCTCGACTTCCACATCGCAGCTGGGGTCGATCACTTCGCGATTTATCTGAACGAAGGGCGGGAAGACGTCGAAAGGCAGACAAACGGTTTTCTCGCTGAGTACGTCAAGAAAAACGTCGTCGAAGTCTTTCCGTGTTATGATGAACTACTACTTAATCGAAAAATTATTGATGAGATAACGATAAGAAGAATCTTCTATAATACCCCCAGAAACAGAATGGGTACACTACTAGTACTACTAATATGAACAAACTAGTAGCAGTACTAGAAGGGATATGAATGAACAAGGAAGAATTTGAGAAAAGAAGAACTCCTTGCTGTCGATAAAAAGCTTCACGGTTCTTATTTCCTAGTTCTAACGTTGGGGAGTTATGGGAGACGGAGATGTAGTTGTAGTTGTAATGTTTGGGAAATAGAGTTCTTGTTCTAATCATGTTGTTTGGGAGATGTACATGTACTTACTTCTAATGTTTGGGAGATAAAGTCCTTATTTCTAATGTTTGGGAGATAGAGTTTTATCTAAATCTAATCTTTGGGAGATGTCGTTCTAATGTTTGGGAGATAAAGTTCGTCCTCAAACGACCGCTGGGGTGCATTCGATCCAGACGTTCAAGGAGAAAACGTGGTGGCTGATTCGTTATGGATGAAATACCAAGGGGCTGAGATATTAAGGGGCGTAGCTTAACATCTTCAAGGTTGCTCTTCCTTCATGATCTCGTCAGTATCTCGGTTATTCTCGTCTGTTACAACTCGCTTATTTCAGTTTATCAATTGCGCGCTTTCATATTCTGGTGGACAGCTTGCGCCAGGCTGTCGCACTCATAGCTTCCACGCCCTCCGCTGCGTGCAATCCTCGAGCTTCCGCGAGCCTGGCCATTTGCCTCCCACCTAGCTTGGCAGCCCACTGGTTGCATATAGCTAGGTGGAACGCCTCATCATCATCCAAACTTCAAAAATTTCCGCCAAGCTGCTACTTCTGGCGCTCCCGATGTGCAAAATCCCCACTCCATACTATAATTACTCTAAGTAGTTTTTACTCGGTTATTTCAGTTTATCATTCATATTCTGGTGGACAGCGATGAGTTTGTGGTGCCCCAAACGGCGTTCTTCGGGAAGCTCGACGCCACCCTCGACTACTTCTTGCGAGCGGGTGGTCTCGAGGGAAAATTGAGAAGCCTGCGCGACCGATTTGAAAACGAGGAGAAGATGACGAAGAAGTTATTACAGTTAAGGGTAGATCTTGAGAAGACTACATGAGAAAAAAAGCAAAGGAGGCGCAAAAAAGGAAGAGAAGGAGAGATAAAGACCTTCCTGATGGCTCTTTTACTCTTTCTAATATTGCAGGAGAAGCTCCTGGCGAAGCTTCTAGGAGAGGAGATGGCGTTTGAGCAGATTTTGCCTCCAGTATTTGAATTCGGGGACAGCCAACACGTCGAGACCCTATCGGACTTCGATTTCTTGCCTCGCTTATACTATTAAGGAAGCCTGTCTACGCATTAATAGCATCACAGATACTGATAGGCAACATCCTTCACTGATGGGAATCGATGCGGGTGACAGTTTGTTAGAAGAGTTAGAGTGACGAGTGTTACTAGTTGTTGATTACCTCTAGGCTTGTTAGGTAGGAGAACATTTTCAGGAACCAATGTCGGAATCTTCTCTAAACTGAGGACTACGTAGTTGTACTAGTCTTTCTCTAAAAATGCTACGTAGTTGTACTAATAATCCATCGTACTACTAGTCTCTCTCTAATGCTATCAGTCTTCCTGGTTTCCTCGGACGTACAAGAGCATTCTCTGGGCGCCAATCATCAAGCAAAATGACACCTGCTGCTGCACAAGGACAACGATAAGGACACGAACTACTCCACCACCGTCCTCTTCAGGAACCTCTTCTAGTACGAGCAGCAGTAGTACGGATCAGAAACTACAGCAGTCTTCATCTACGAGCAGAAATAGTCACAAGAACATGAACATCTGTAGCTGTGTTACGGCTTACCCCAATCCATCTTCTGAAGCATCTAACATCTTAGACCTGTCCCATAAAGGGGAAAATAGCTCCAAGATGAATCTCGCGATGGATTAGGGTGAGCGCTAACTGTAGCAGTAGGAGTAGTTGTACTTCTACTTCAACTTCATCAAATATCAACATCAAGCAAATATCCGGCAGCGTTCCCGGTAGGCCGCCGTTTATATCGGGCAACCCGCACACAATGGTGAACGAAGGGGAGGATGTTCCGAACGGGCAAATGATTCGGAGTTGCGAGTACCCCTTGTTATGGAGTAGCAAAGGAAAATCCATACCCCTCCTCCAAAACCTGAATTTCTTATTCTTTCATGGACCGAGATAGAAATACAGCTGTGGAACTTTTAGTACACAGCTGTTTTGCTTCTTTAGATACGTCAGCTGGTACTGCACTTTTTACTCGAGTACTACCAGACTGAAGAGCATAGCCGCGATAGCTCACCTGGATAAAAGCTGACGGACGCATCTAATGTTGAAACTTGGACCCCTCCTGATTTGCTTCCGACACGCGGAGCTCAAGTCTGTCGCCTGGGTCGGAAGCTCGGGTCTCGCTGTTCTCATTAGGGCTACCGCTAATGCATTTCCAACGTCATCCTTGGCCCTTTTTCTACTTGAAAAAGAAGCCGGGGATGGTCTACGCGGTAGTTCTAATGCGGTAGTTCTAATGTCAACCGCCACGCGTATTATGACGTTTTTTACGAAAGGTACTACAGGCGGAGGGCTGAGAAGCTGCACAAAAAAGCACGTGCCCTTCTGTCAACTCTACCACTACCAATCATTCTGCCGGAAATAGCTTAGCTAGCTTTTGCTTTAGCTTTCCCTTTAGATATATCAATACTAATATTTAGATAACAAGCAGAAGAACGCATGATCTAGTTCCTCTTCCTTCATCGCAACATTTTGGTTATTTCACTGCAGTTTGATGCAAAAAAGGGAGAGAAGAAAAAATGAGCAGATATATCTTCGAGCAAATAGACCTCTTGTCAGGCACGTCAATCAATCAATCAATCAATCAATGAAGGTGGAGGTAGTAAGTACTATGTTGTATTGCTATTGCTCCTTTTGCTTGGCTGCATTTGCGTACTGACTATGTTTGTTCCTTGATCCGGTGCTTGAAGCACAGGGCTGAGGCAGGAGCTACTCTAATTCTACTTCTTGTTTTGACATCCTCCTTAGTTAGTGAAATTATATTTGGCATAAATAGAATCTATATTAAATAGATGAAATCTTGAGCCTAATTTTTGGCGAACTCACAACTAAGAGTCGCTTCACTCTGAATACAACAGGAGAGCCACCAGCAGAATCGAAATCTTCTTCTTCACATGTTAAAAGTAGTAGCAAAGCCAAAGGCAAACCACAACTCAAATTTTGAAGGGATACAACAACTTCGACTTTCTTAGAGAGATGGGTTTTATTTGGGTTGCAACTTTTGAAGAATACGTATAGATACAACTCAAAGAACAAGACGAATACAACAAATATCCATCAACATCATCATCAGATCAACATCAAAGAAAATCAAACCAGACGCTAATTGTATAGTAGAATTGTCGACATTGAGGAGACGCGTTGTTTTTCTTATGCAGTGATCTGGCGGGGTATTAAGGCTAAGTACTTAGATAGTTTTTAGTGTTAGCCTCGGAGTCGAGTAGGTGCCGGGGGTGCTCGATGTGCAGGTTTCACAGCCTAGCCTAACCTTATAGCCCAAGTTTAATGACTCTTCCGCAGTCTGATTAGAGTTGTTGTATCTCGGAACAGCGTGCGCGCCCTCAACTAGTTTGCGTTTGATGCTGCTCCACTCCGTTCCCGTGTAAAAACAAACGGGAGAGCACGACTGGCAAGCGTTCCAGGTTTGTACTTAGCTAGTCGCGTATTTTTGTAATCCCACGACTCGCAGGGCTACTATCCTTTGCCCTGCTTCGTCACGATTTATCGTAAGATGAATCTAGTCCCTTGTTCAACACGACAATATTATTTTTGCGTAGTAGTAGAGCAAGAAGTCGACATTGAGGATGCTACATATATATATTCGAACTACGAGACTCGTTGTCCTCGAGCAGTCGACATTGAGGATGCTACAGATATTATAGCACGTGTTCGGTTGATCATGGCGCTATGCAGGTTAATTGAGCCCTCATCTGCTCGTTCACCGCTTTGCTATCCTTATCTGTGCGTCTGTGAAATGTTTGCTTTCTCTGCGCCCACCTAAGCTGGTGCGTCGAACACTTTGATCATACAACACAAGAGCGACGCCTGTTCTTGTCGCCGTTAGGTGCCGCGGCCGTGGTGAATGAAAGGACGTGTGTTCCTATTTAGTCATCGTTCTGCGTTTCTATTTGGTTCAGGATTCACAACCTAACCTAACCGTTCTGTGACGCTGAGAACAAGCATAAGATCCAAGGGCTTTTAGTTCTTCGTCTTGCGGGAACATCAGTTGCGGTTGACATCAAGGACCCGCTAGGTGGTTGAATACTGCCCAAAGGCTCTTAGCTGGGCAATTATTGAGTGGTAGCGAGAACAGTAGACATAGGATTACAAGAGAAGTTGAAGTTGTACAACTAGATAAAAATCTGATGTACAAGAGTGAGTCCTACTGCTAGACCTATGTTTACAAAAAGCAGGACAGGTAGCTTTGCGAAGACAAAGAAACAATAAAAATTGCTCCTTGGTTGTCCACGCTTCGTCGTGGTCGTGTATCAACGCCTCCCATTCCGGAAGCTGCTTCGTGTTTCCGTTTCTCTTTCTGATTCCAACATCACATATATCCCAAGATGTCTGTGGAGTGGTGGGATGATTCGGAACTCGACGAAACCGAAGAAAAAATCCTCTCGATAGCTGCAATGCATGTTATGACAACGCGGGGGCACTAGTGCGGTAGACCTTGTTTCATCATGTGAGGACTCCTTCTTTTTTATCAAACGACCCTGATAATTAAGTAAGCCCTCGAATAAAACCCCTCCCCAATACAAAAGCAAGACGTTCCCCTTGATTGGGTTTACCCCTACCACGACTACTACTTTTTATATTTATATATATAATTATCTCTTATCATTCCTCCCTGATAAGTAAGTAAATAACCTTTTTAATATTCTTTCTCGTCAGCGTCAGGGAAATCTTAGGCAGATCGCCGAGTAGATTCGTGCCATCAATAACCTCGCCACGGTTGTTACAGAAAAGAAAAGACCTGACTCAACACTCCTTCGTACAAGAATTCTAGAGCTCCTTAGCAACGTCAGACCTGACATTAAATGAATTCATAGAAAAGTAGAAGAAGAGACCCGCCGACTCGATCACAATCCTTTCACCACTTTCATGTGAAAAAGCACTGCGAGTCTTCTCAGATTATCGCGAGAGTCAGGCAGTGCAAGCATTACGAAGGGAGCGAAGGCGTCGCGCAAGAAGCGTAGGAAGACTGGCGCGAAAGGCGACATTAAGCCAGAGGTCATTAATTTTTTTGGATGTTTTTCTGGATCAAGTGTCATTAATCCTAATGTCATACTCATATTATCTTTATCACACCAGCTGATTATGATTACTGTAATATCGACGTACCAACTAGAACCATTTTTACGGTGGACGTATGACGAGGACCATATTGATGTTATAGTGTTGCTCTTGGTGCTCATGGTCATCAACTACAGCAACATCATGATCGCACTCTTCTGCTTCTCTAATACGAGAAGCATCAAGGATGAAACCTCCAGACGCGAGCAATCGTCAGCCGTGATTAGCCCTTATCAGGATCAGGAGGAATTTGTTGTGGAGGAGCCTTTAGCGTCTCGAGAAACTATGCAGGACTGCTCGTCACTGGCACAAATCTTCGAAGTTAGTGGGACTTCTGCTCAGGTACTTATACTTACAGTTGTATGTACTTATAATTATATACTTAGTACAGTATATTACAGTGAAGAATTTTTGCAGAGAGAAGTAAGACTGGTGGCGTACTAGGGGTTGTAGTAGAGTAGTAAGTAAAAAGTCCACCATTCCATGATTGGTACGATAATTTGTAAGTTGAGGCAGTAGCAGAAAAGCTTGTCGCCAATTTAGCTGAGTCAATGGCCACACAAGAAGTTATCGTTCGAAGTAGTTCGAAGATATATCCTCGTTATCGATAATTATTGTTCTAAATAGTTCGTGACTATGACACCGACACCTCATGAATACTATCATCATTATGATTGCAATTTTCTTCGAGCACGACAGGACCCCGCGGCGGTTGAGGCAGTAGCAGAAAAGCTTGTCGCCAATTTAGCTGAGTCAATGGCCACACAAGTCAGCAAGGAGCTACTGAAGCCGGACGAGCCAGCGGGAAAAAAGGTAGTCATCTACAGCTTTATCTCGTCTATTTCGGTCCTTGCGCATCGAATTACCAAATACTAGGAGTACTGAGTATAGTACTAGGAGTTCTACTCTACTAGGGGTACTATACTAGAAGCTTAGCATCAGCACGATGCACTTATCTTTGTAGTTGTATGTCAGTCAACTACATGATGTTGTGAGGCGACAACTGCTGGTCCTCCTGAGACCACGGGGACTCCATATCATGTCAACCATTTAGAAACATATGTCAACCATAGAAAAGAACCCATTTTCCCACCCCACCTGAACAGACCGACGGTCACCTTCCATGTGAAGTCGAGCAGGCGTCGACAGCTGCAAGCTCCCCAGTCGAGGATATGGGTAATAGCACTTGTAATAGCAGTTCTCCCGTCGAATCCAACGGTGGTTCATGCATACTCGAAGGGGTGCCCCCGCCACCTCCTGGAGCAGGTAATTCTTGTACAGTTACTCGAAAACTCAAAATAACCGCGTTACTGACTGAAATAAGGGAGGTAGCTTAACGCCAAGGGGGTGCTCTTCCTTCTCATCAGTATCTCGCTTATTTTTAGTAGTTACTCGCTTATTTCAGTTTTTCGAGTATAATAAATATAACGTCCTCCTGGAGCAGGTAATTCTTGTACAGTTATATATATATAGAGTAAGTAAAATATCGGGTTTCGAGTTACTCGAGTTGCAACGAGTTGCTCGAGTTGCCGAAGCGAAGGGCTTCAATTCTTGAACGAGTTGCCACGAGTTACCGGAAGCCATCCGCTTCACCGGAATGCGGCGCAGCAGGGCGGTATGGACACGGTTGCGGCTGCGCGAAGTGAAGAAGTGGCTGCTTTTGTTGTTGCTCTCTCATGAGAGGGGCGGCCGGTTGTGAAGGGCTCCCCAGCGAGTCCTTCCGGCTTTTTTTCTTGTACGTAGCGCGTGGGCGCGCGTTCGAAGCACAGCCAGGCACTAAGGGGCCGACGGCTTCGCCTCGTTGTTGTTTTTGTTTGAGGGGAGAGGGTGTCGCTGTGGCTTGTCGTTGGGTCGGTGCCAATCTCTCCCTTTTTTCTTCGGATGTGTTCGTGGCCAGTGAGTCTCTCACTCTTTTGGGACTGGGAGTGGGTTCCCGCCTGCTTTGGCGAACGGCTCACTCAGCCGAGGAAGCAAGTAGAGAAGAGTACGTGGCGGATGCCTTGCGTGTTTGATCAAGTGGCTGGGAGGGGTTCCCGAGCTGAGGGCGGTCGCTCCCTCACTCTCGTCGCTGGTGCGCATTAAGAAGAAAACCAGGGATCCGGGGCATGTCGTGGAGTGTCATACGCTCCTGCTAAGGTATCCCAGAGTCTCACAAAGCTGCGCCCGAAGGGCGCCGCGCAAAAAATTACGGCGAGCAACTCGAGCAACCCGAGCAACCCGAGAAACTCGACCCGTGACGGGCCAAAAAATTCCTGACTCTAATATAATATAACGTCCTGGTGGAGCAGGTAATTCTTGTACAGTTATAATATAACGTCCTGGTGGAGCATTTAGATTTACTATCCTTCTGTATACTTACACTCTTTGACAAAAGCCGTGGTCCGCGAGAACATCAGCACTCTTGTTTTTCTATATAACAGATGTCCAATAAATCCAAAACGACCGCCCTGACCCTTGAAGATGGTACTATTTTAAATCAATCATCAACAACATCCTCATCAACAACATCCTCGTCATGATTAAGACCGTCCTCAACATCTTCACAATCAGGAGCCTCTACTTTGTCCGAGTCACCAGTGCGCAACTCTCTCATTCTATCAATCAAGCAAGACTGCGAGCAAGTTCGGAGGCAAAATCAAAGCCAATACGATGAACAGCCGAAGACCAGTCCTTTGACTTAAGGATAGGCCTGGATCATCACACACTTACTGCGTGGGTCTCTAGAGTAATCGGCAATGCAAGAGAATTATATCCAGTCGTAATCGGCAAAATAGGAAACTGCCCTGTAAAGAACGAGCCAATCCTAATCAGGTTAGAATTAGACGGTTCAATATGTACTTGGTCTTGCGTTTGCGTTTGCGTACTTGGTCTTGCTCTTGCCGTTAGAAGGATTATTACATAGGCGTTTGGTTTTAGAAGGATTAATATTACATATATCCTTGATGTTTGGAGGAGATATGGTTCTGACTGAACTCAGACTGATCATGACAGAAACAAACTAGATCGTCTAATGAAGACAAGAACAGCTTTCTCGAAGTCCAATCATGTGTTCCGGAGGCCGTGTTAGTAATACTGCGCTAGAATCCGTATCCGTTCCCGCTGGTATGAGCTCTGCTGCTGCGACAGTTATGACTCCTCGTTGTGGTTGTGGTTTAGTATTCAAACATTGAAGTACAACTAATATACTTTTTTTCTATTACAAATATAAGAATATTTGTTTTTTTCTGTTATAAATATTTTCAATCATCATGTTCCCTAATTGCATGCCTGCTACAAGGTTTCCATCACTTATTTACAAAAATTTGCAAAGTTCAACTTCGAAGCTAGCGCAAGGAAGAAACTCGAAGTTCTTGTTCTAAACTTTCTGGAGGTAGCATCAGTCCAGAGAGCGCATCTTCGGGTACCTTGCGTCCAGTTCTCTCGCTTCCTCGAGTTGAGGAACTGGGTCCGGTGATCTGCGCTTACAACACGAGTACCTCCAAGTGCGAAGGCGCGGTTCCTCTGGACAAGAGCCCAAATCTTGCTCGTCTCGTTGCAGTGGAGACATCTCAGGAGAACCAGAACCCAGTAGTTATGTTGCAAATTGACGAGTCGTAGACCACTTAACATTAATATACTTCACACACTAGATGATACAACTTTACTTCACTAGATACTGTATTACTTCACTAGATACTGTATTACTTCACTAGATACTGTATTACAACCTCAGGCTGAAGGAAAAAAAGTTTACTAGCTCTGCAGGCAGGCTAAGTAGTTGACACACTGGAAGCATTGAGCGGAACTTCAGCGCGTACTTTCGAAAGCTGTTCTCATTGTCTTGCAAGTGAGGAGCTCTCGCTCGTCTTGCAGTCGAGACACAGAAAAAAAATAGATAATCGCCCCATTTAATTATGAGGGAAATTTAGTACTAGATAGCTATATATAAGATTTATTTTTAGATTAAATTATAAAGTCTCAATTGAGTGAGGACAACATCATCAGAATCAGATGGCAGATGCACTCGGGGGAACCAGGAGGAGTTAGGATTCACCTTGAATAAACCTTTACTGTTTCCTAGGCTCTCGCTCTACAAGTTTGAACATCTAATCTCGCCACCGGCACGGTGGATGCGACAACAACAGGTACCTCCAATGCGCAGTCGAAGCAACAACACAGTGGTAGTACTTCCAAAAACGGACCTGGTGGACCTGGACTTAACAAGGGAACCACAACTGGAGGACTCCCGACGCCAACTGCAGCTGCTCTGCCACATTCCAATAGTCGGCTTTCCTTGGACGAGCGCCGGAAAATCATCGAGGAATCTGGTGCTAGGAAGAAAAGGTGCTGTCTTTTTGGGTGCTCGTGAAGGTCGTGACTGTTCTTGTCACTCCAACCACGATTGTACGACCAATTTTTGTGGTGCCAGCTAAGAAAAAAGATGTACTAAGTAACAGTAGAAAAAGTAGAAGCCACACGACCTTCTATGAAGGCTAGATGCTACATTGCGATGTAACATGCATTTAGGAACCTTCTGGAATAGTTTTTGCCGCATCTTCGCTTCTGACCTGATCAATCTGGTAGACTGAGGAAACAAGAGAATAAGTATAAGTATTGTTATCCGCTCAACAGAGTTCGTCGTCCTCGTCTTTCATCGGATATGCAGGCAGCAGGGCCGCCCATAGTTTCTCGTCATGGGTGTCGTGATAACTGTTATCACAAAATTTGATAGATTTTCAAAATTTGATGTATATATCATGGATGATAGTAGATCTCGACAGAGTAGTTTGTGCATAAGTATCTACGTCTCTCTTATTTGAGTAAAATAGTTTCTTGAATTCTAAGGCCAATGAATGAGATTGTTATTGAATACCTTCTCATGATGCTCTGTCTTCCTTCGTAAAGAATTTCATACTAGCAAGATAGAAGATGATTTGGTTATACTTCATCTGGTTTAAGATAGGGCGTGCTGTCTCTGTATCTCAATATGAATTCTCTGCAAGAACGTCGTGCATTCTTAGGTCTGCGTGGCAGTACGATGAACGGGTGGACGTGGACGAGGTGGTCGTTCCGCCTCACTATTTGTACATAGCGTACGCCTTACTATTTGTACATAGCGTACGCCTTACTATTTGTACTACTACACATCTCATATTACACACCTTCACAACTAAGTTGATGAAAACCACATCAAGCAGCTAACATCAGGAACTACTTTCTTTTCTAGTACTGAGTCATAGTACAGCAATCACTACACTTCTACATCCTATTCCACCTACAGTCCACAAAGACCATGCTTGGAAAACTCTCCCACACTGAATCCTAGAGCAGGGAATGAAGACTCCAAATCTGCTGAGCTTCTCACATTCACTCCTTGAAGAGCTCCAAACAACGAGTCTATTCTGAACGGAGTAAGGGAGGTGCTCAATTACGAGTTCAATCTTTAGGATCCGTGCTATCCGGGGCGTCCTCTGGCAAACCGCTTAGTGAGAGTCGTACCCTTGTCTGACGACTGACCCTGCGTGAGCGGGCATACTCAGTGAGGCACGACGAGCAGTGACACGGTCACGTCCGCTAGGCTCGGACTACCGCGCATCGCCACTTGATTGCTTGATCGTGCTCGTCTGCTCATTATTGCCCAGAAGATGCCCAACCAGAGAAGGCATTTCTCACTACTCCTTTCTTCTTGAAACAACGAGTAGATGTTGAGACGAGCGAGGACGATGCCTTATCTCTAACGTGACGAGAGATCTGACCCTATTTTATCGCGAGAGATCATAGTTGTACAAAGAGCAAGAACGTCTGAGTTGTGATGTCTCTCTCTCTGTAAACAGCGGAAGTTGTTACAAATACGAGCTTCATAAAATAAGTATATTGTTAAGATCTTCATAAAAGTATTGCTATTGTTATACCTATTATAATATCACGGACTTACGTATCCCTTTGCAGGAAAGAATGTTGCTACTAGAGATGCTAGTGGCAGCGTGAATGAGTGAATGAATGTAAATGTAAAAACAAGCGAAAGTTGTAAACACAATCAGGATCACTAGGTCTTGGGTCCCCTCCTGAAGAAGCTTCACGGGACAACAACAAAATGGCTCGTCGTTACGCTAGCGCGCAGGAAGCGTTCAATTCATTCGTTGCCCCGTTATGCATTTTACTGGGGCTCTTCTTCCTGTGGTTCCAGCTCTTGAGACGTAATATACATTAAGGGAATGATGATAATCTCAATCCTGTAGTTGATTTGAATATAAAAGTGGTCATCTAGAAGGAGCAGGTTTTTTATCTTGAAAAATATACACTAGTAGAATAATTTATAGATGAACGGATGTAGGATGGCCTTGGATGGATCGGATGGACCCCCCTAAGCCCTCCGGTCCTACTTGTGAATGGTGGGAAGTCCATCCGTTCCATCCGATCCATCCCATCCCGGATCTGGCACCCCTATCGATTATTCTACTTTTGGCTGACTTTATCTCTGACTTGATAGCTTTTTACTTTTCTACTATCACGACTGTCTAATCTTCTTATAATTATTTATATTCAAGACAACTGGATTTGTTCTTGAATAAGTATTAGCTCTCCACCCAACAACACCACCACCACCACCACCACCACAGAATCACGCAAGCAATCGAGTAAGCACGGCCAAGTGTCGCAGCCGCAATGGAGTTTGGAAAGGTTTCTAGACTACTTGTTTGGGGATGCAGAGACTGGAGCCATTAAACCAGTGCCACAGGTGAAGGGAAATGGCTATTTGAAAGCTCGCAAAAATATATGAAAGGAAAGGAAAAAGTATACCTAGTGTAAGTAGAAGTACTCCTCATGAATGAGAAAGAGAATGATTGTCATCAAGAAATTCGGCACGTTCTAAATTGGAGGTGCCTCTACTAGACACCTTCTAAGTAGAGAGATGCCCCTTTTCTTGACTGTGAAAAATATTCTTGAGAACGATGAGGCATCCTATCCTATCCTATGAGTAAGTGCACCCTTTTCCTTTCATGAAATAAGGGCAAGAACAAGAATCAGGGCGCAAACAAACGAGGAGGGAATGGGACCAGTGCAAATGACGATATGAATGGAAAGAGTATCAAAGGTGAAAATAGTATCAAAGATAAAAATAGTATCAAAGATGATGATGAAGAGCACGAAGTTGAGACTAGTCCTAGCACATGCACATCAGGAGCTATGCTTGAGGAAAACAGTGCTTCTGCAACCCTAGTGGAACACGCAGAGCAACGAGAATCCTCTTCTACATCTACAATCTCTCATCATGAACCCATTGCGAAAGGCAAAAAGAATAAGAACAAAAGGGCACGAGGAGGACAAGCACAAGCACTTCGACAAGCGGGCGAAGGTGAAATGACAGCGCCTGTAGAAGTACAACCACTTCTTTCAGAGCCTGTAGAAGTGCAACAAGACGAGGTGAAACCAACGTCTACTGCCTCTAGTACGTCGGCAACTATTCTAGAAGATGAAGACTTGATCTCAGCGAAGAAGGCGAAGAAGAAAAAACGTGCACTCGAGAAAAAAGCTGCTGAAGCCGCTGAGGCAACCGCTGCTCAGGCTACAATGGAGAAGCGAGCTGCTGAAGAACAGAAGAAGGTACTAGCTATTTGAGTCTTCACAAGCTGTTAGTTTTATTTCTCAGTGAAGTAACCTCTACTAGGGTCTTCCTCAAAGGGTTGTTGCTCAGTGAAGTAGGGAACCTGGTGGGAAATCTGAATGATATGTGATGTTCTTAATCAGTGTTGATGTTGATGAACCTGGATGTTCTTGTTGCCACCTCGATGGTGCCGAGTAGATATTCATGCATATTCTGACGCATTATACAATGAATTTTCATCGGTCTCCTGTCATCTTCAAATTCTGAGACAATAATTTTTCTTTTACAAAAAAAAGGCGTCGCCGTCACCTTCTACTGAAGAAAGCACAAGCGGCTCAGACCTAGTGCAGCAGTACGAGACTATGATTACATCTCACATTAATAGCGGGACTGGAGTTATGGCTAAGAAGAACATTTGGTTTTCATTCATTCATATGCGTAGGCTGGGAATTTGCAATTCATCCATTTTGGTAGATGGGAATTTGGTATCTATCTCTTTTTTCAATAGCATCATCTCTTTATTTCAATAGCATCTCTCCCAATGAGACTATCCTCTTGATGTCCCGCCCATAGTTGCAAGAATAAGGGATAGAAGGGAGACGTCAAAGGAGCTACTGAACAAATGAAGAGAACATCACCGAGTCCGATTGAATCCATTCAGCTTCGCAAGCGCACTCTACCACTATTGGCACCGTCCTCTAATGCTCCTACCCGTGGTGTAAGAACATCTTCGTCACCAGGCGTTCCAACCGAGCAAGCTCATCAACATCCTGCAGAATTTCAAGATGTCACCGTCCAGCAAGCACAGCGTATCTCCTGGGCAGACGATTTAGAGGAGGACTTAGCCGCTGAAGCGGAGGAATCGGGTCTCGGGATTACCGAAGACGGCCTATCTTTCTTTTTTCTAGCTAGGTCGGCTCCACCACAATTATGGAAGTACTAGTACTTGGGCAGGACTCGCCGTTTCTGGAAGTAGTGATGTAGGACTATTGTTATTAGCAGCAAATGCGTACTGACAACTCAGTCGTGGAACCTTGATCATCATCATACGGGACTAGTATCTTGGGGGCTTAGCTTTAGCAATATTAGCAGCTAATGGAAGTTGGTATTTCTAACTGGCAATGGTATTTCTAAAAAGAGAACAAGTTACAGTTAATAGAGGTGAGCTTCCACTTAGTCCAACAACTCAGGGATTCGGATTACTTCTTAGATTTTGCAGTTTCAGTCTTCCAAAGAAATTGAAATGCCATATTTTGATCTTTGAACTTCCTACAAGCATAACTACAAGTACAACAGCAAGAAATCCCTTATTTCTTCTAAGACTCGCTTTCGCAGGAACAACGTTTTCGTGGGAACCGAAGTTTCGGGCTTCGATGGAGCCTTTGCCAAGCTGGGTGCGCCACTACGCGAAGCATGGCGCAACTAGTGTGAAGAGGCGAACAGCTGGAGCTAGTACGAGAAAAGTGGCTGCGGCATGAGCAAGTGGTGAAGGCTCGGGTTTACGCCAGCCCAAACTAGGAGACGAAGGAAGCGTCAAGGCAGCGGAAATGATACATAAGGAGCATCATATGATGTTGGAGGAAATGAGAGCTGTGGGAATTGACCTTGTTGTCGGCTGCCATTTTGTCTGTACGGTGGTCACGAGAGGCCACACCAAGTACCTGCGACCACGAAGATTCTTCAGATCATAAATGTCGCAGGTTCGCATCATACTTCTATAAATATTATGAATGTAATGGTGGTACTGCCTGCTCGGTCAATTTCAAGACAAGAAAAAGATCCATGCAAGAACATGTCACTGAGTCGACGTCTGGCATTGACTCTTTCTGTTGAATAACAACAACTGCGACTCCCCTTGTTGTTGCGAGGAGCAAGAGATGAAGGTACAAAATTCAGTACAACATAATACCTTCAATCTTCTAGAACCCAGTACAACAACATCATACGTACCTCCCTGTCAATCTCACCGTAATCCTCCACCTACTGAGGCACGTGAGGCTGAGGAGCTGCTTTTCTCCTGATTGATTGGTGCCGTGGTTTTGTTGGTGACGCTGAAGATGCTGGTACCGGAGAGCCACGTGTTCAATTTGTTCTGAAAGTGTCACAAGAACTTTCGTGTCTAAGCCAAAGCTCCTTGGCCAAAAAGTAGACGCAGTAATCTTTACGGACTTCTGATCCATGGTCATGATGTGGGAGTACATCACACAGTTCTGGAGTACGGACAATTTCTTTAACTCATTGAGATCGTCGTATAATACTAGCGAGAGCCTCGCGCATGTTGTAACTACAAAAACAATCTTCTTATATATTGGTCATGGTCGTCGTACAACTGGTACTGGGCCGCAGCAGAATATAAAAATGTCTAGTGGTGTTGTGCGGATGCCCACCTCTTGACTCTTGAACAAGCTGAGATCATCAGACTCCATCGCGATGCTTCTACGGCGTATGCAGCTTCGAGTCCCACCTCCGAGGTTCGCCGTCCTCGCAACTCTATTTCTATTGTGTGAACGAGTGCTGGGTATTCAGAGTGATCATGATTATGGCCAGTTTCGACTGCAGCTCGCAGGTCTGCCGCAGTTCACCTTATCTGCCTTCGTGGTCGTGGTCCTCTTGCTGATGTGTCCGCTGGTGCTGGGGATGCAGCATGGCCAGGATCACCACACGCAGATTGACCCAGAAGAGTTCTTACCGAATAGTGTGACCACTACAGCTGAACAAAGGAACAACAGGGTAGCGCGCGCCAAAGCGCGCGAGGAGATTTTCCTGCAGCTGGTTCCGCAGACTCCTCCAGCAGATTCTGCAACTTCTCCCGCCGCAACAAGTGAGTCGCAGCAGTCGCCTGTGTCTCTGCCTATTAAGGGGTGCAATTTGGCCTCCTCTCATCTAATATGAGCATAAATCTATGAACAAGTTTTCAAATAGGAAAGTAAGTCATCGATCATATGCGAGATTGATAGGCCAATTTGCAACCACTAACAAGTCTACTACACTCGACGCCGAGGAAGATCGTGGTCATCATGATGTAGTCCGTGACGACCTCGACGCTCTTGATGACCACGATGACGAGGCTGACCCTGGTCGCGACAGCACCGACCACGACTGGTCTGGCGCGACTTGTGCATCGGAGGATGGCGAAAATACCTTTCTGCAGCCACCTTCCCGGTTCGCATCGTCTTTCATAGACTTCTCACAAAAAACAAAACAGCTACAACCGCAACAAGAACAAGGAGGAGGAGGAGAAGTGGATCGACGTCGTCGACACGCCTCAGGACCGAAACGGGCATGGGAAGAAGAAGGACCACGATTGGATGTACCTGCCAGAACGGCCAAGGACGACGGATCTGCTCCTGCGTCGGAGGATATTTTTTCTGATATAGCAAATAAGCCACCTGCTCTCCTTAAACCAGCAGGGGACGAAGACCCCTTACCCCTTGACTACATGGATCCTGTAGCTATAACAATGGATAGTGAACGAGATGGACAAGATCAAGATCAACGGACGTGCGACCACATGGGAATCCTTTCCCCTGCGTTGGTCAAGAAAGTCAACAACTGGGTGGAGGAAGGCAATATTTCCCAGCTAGTCCGCGCTGCCGAAAATGACGCGATACTGAGGTGTTCATCGCACTACTTCCCAACGATTCGGAATCCGGTTAGCGGCAAGGTGGCTCTTCAGGGCCTTCACGACGAGAAAGAGGACGCGCTTCGACGTATGGTGAACGAGGGCGAGCACTGGGATAGGTGGATCAAGAAGTGGATGCTTCTCAATCCGGATTGCAGGGCGATCTTTGCTGACAAGGGGTTGGCCCCTGGCATGGCAAGTGCGAAGGTCTCTCTGACGCAGGGCTATATGCTTATGCGTTTCCTCGAGCGAGCCGGGTACTATG